>WNGS01095148.1:0-17001 GCA_020271785.1 Procambarus virginalis
TCCTACACCGCACCACGGGTGCAGCTGGAAGTGTAGTTGTTCTGCAATGGCGATGGCTTGTACTTTGAGTGGGGAGTCCGTATAAAGACTGGGCCTCTACCCTTCAGACTGAACTATTTGCCTTGCTCCTTGCACTGAAATGTGTACAAGTCTCCAAACTTGATACATTAATTGTAAGTGACTTCTTATCATCCTTAAATGCACTCAACTCTTAAGACATAACTGTAACTGCTCGTGTCCGAAGCTAGACACAAATACAACAAAATTACTAAGGATGTAACAGAGTCCATTTCATGTGGTCTCCATCTCATGTTGGCCTCCGAATGCATGATAGAGCTGATAAGTTAGCCAAAGAATCTGCCTTTAAAGGAGCCGTTGAGTGTAACCTTGGATTGTCAATGAGCAATCTAGAGCAGCAGTTCACCGAGAACTTCAACAAGATCTTGTAGATCTGAGGCAAAGTGAAATTGACACCAGTAATTCCATCTATCATCATACTATCAAGCAAGAGGAGCCACACCTCTATGGATCATCCAATAAAATCAGCAGATTTCTAGATGTTACTACTGCTCGGCTTAGACTATGTTACAAGTATCTCTGGGAATTTTCATTATCTGCTGATGTAGACCTACCAAATGTAACGTGTGTCAACAAAATATTCGCACACCCTCCGTCACTATGTGATGGAGTGCGAAAATACGTGAATTTAAAGACAATTCTATAACCAATGTTCCAGCGATGTGTAAATATTTCATTCAAAATGATCTGCTACCAGAAATTCTAACCAAATATCCCCAGTTTGCTAACTGTAGGTAGTAACTGAGTGATTGTACCTTCCACCCGCTGCCCACTGGATAGGGGGCGGTGTTAGGACAAACATATAAATTGTGACACTAGCTCTCCACATTTTTATCTACAAGAAGGTACATTGGGAATTGAGAATATATATATGGTAATTACAATCTTGTAAAGCCCTATTACGCGCAGCGTTTCGGGCAGGTCCTTAATCTAAGAAAATTTTTAGTAGGTAAATACTAGCAAAAATTATAAAAAAAAATGATAACAGTTACATGGCAAGAAAAGAAGAAGAAAAAAAAAAGATGAGAGAAATTGTAGGTACAGTATAATAAAGCACTTAGGTAGCTAGGATTGATTGCAATGAAAGCTTGAATGGTAGTTGACAATTTGGTAGGCACAATACAGCAATGGCTAGCACATAAAGGAAGACAGCATGAACACAATGATAAGGTTGTTTGGGTTTATAAATACATCTATTAGGAGATTGGGTTACACTAGATACAGAGCAAAAAAAAAAGCTCAGTGTAGGAAACTAAGAAGATGAAATTAAGTACTTTTTGGTTTTGTTTTTAAATAAGGCAAAAGTTTAGTTTTTCAATTCACTAGGGAGTGAGTTCTATAGACTAGGTCCCTTAATTTGCATAGAGTGTTTACACAATTAAGTTTGACCCTGGGGATATCAAAGAGATATTTATTTCTGGTGTGGTGATAATGGGTCCTATTACATCTGTCCAGAGAGAGTTTCAGAGCATGGTTTGTGTTATAAAAATTGTGGGTGGACTATGGGGAGACTGGTACTATTAGGGGTAAGGGTAGTAGAATAGAGGTATCAATATGTGGGAGAATCAAAAGGCCCGGCCCCCAAAATAATATATCCACAGTAATAAATGCTTGCTACTAACCCGGTTAGTCTAGGAAATGATTATTGTACTCCCACACAGGAATAAGGGATACTCTGTTCAAACTTACTTATTTATTAACTCCTTAACACCCCCATACACAATCACACCAATAACAATTTATACTAACTTTACCACCAATCTTACGTTAAAAGCCTTGGTCCCACTACAGGTACAAGGTTTTACACTGAAAGCAAGCTAGGTAAGCTCTACTATAACACACTAGAGTCAGCCTAGGTAGGGACCACGTGGATACACGGGGACCTTGTTAGCATAGCAGGTAATATAAAACTTAAAATACCCTTACTACACCCAGGTATACTACTCTACACATAGAACGATAGGTATGCCAGACATATACAAACTGAGTAATGGAGTACTTAACCAACTAAGTCACAGAAATAAAGAATTAAGAGGAGGAGGAAGAGCGCGTCCGAACAGCACGGCAGTCAGCAGAGAAGACCGTCTCCCTGCAGCATGCTGTGGTGCCGGGAAGACCATTGATCATACAGCTATACACATAAACATCTTCCCCTTATGCCTCATAGGCTACTTTCCTCACTCTACGGGTATGGTAAACTTATAACAATTACTTAATCCAACAAGTTTAGAGCCTAAATGCTTTGTGAGCCCACAAATAATCGTACTTCTGGCAGGGATGATTACAACAGCTACTTCTCTATGGCGTGCCCTGCCATAATTGTCTTATAAGCTCAATTTTGACCTCTGGTTCCATCTAAAGAACCCAGAGTCGTAAGCATTTTGCATTTAAGAACAGGGTTTTGTAGATGTAGTTGACACAAGAGAATGTGTGGAGGGAGTTAATTTTAGCAAGTTTAGGGATTTAAACAAGGGAGCTGAGTGTTGTCTGAAAGCAGAGTTAGTTATTATTCTGATAGCAGATTTTTGCTGGGTGATGATGGGCTTAAGGTGGTTTGCAGTGGTAGACCCCCATGCACAGATACCATAATTAAGATAGGGGTAGATTAGAGCATAATAGAGAGAGGAGAGCAGAGTTAGGAACATAATATCTGATTTTGGAGAGTATACCAACTGTCTTAGAGACTTTCTTAGTTATGTGTTGAATGTGGGTGCTGAAGTTGAGTCTCTTGTCTAGGAATAGGCCAAGAAACTTGCCATCATTTTTATTACTGATGTTAATGTTGTCTATCTGTAGCTGAATTGCATTTGATGATTTGCTTCCAATAAGATGTAGTAAGTCTTTTCGATGTTTAATGTTAGTTTGTTAGTTGACATCCATAAGTGGACTTTTTTAATTCATTATTCACAACATTATTTAGTGTATGTGGGTTGAGGTCTGAATAGATAAGAGTAGTATCGTCAGCAAACAATATAGGTTTGAGAATATTAGAGACATTAGGCAGATCGTTTATATATATAAGAAATAGAAGAGGTCCTAAGATACTGCCCTGTGGCACTCCAACGGTAATTGGTAGAGTGGAAGAAGTTGTTTCATTGATAGTTACATATTGGTGTCTGTCACTAAGATAGGATCGGATGTAGTCAAGGGCAAGGCCTCGGATTCCATAATGCTGGAGTTTAAGTAAGAGGTAGTTGTGATTAACAGTATCAAAGGCTTTTCTTAGGTCAATGAAGAGTCCAATCGGAAACTCATTTTTGTCAAGTGCTGAGTAGATTACGTCAAGGAGACTAATGATTGCATCGTTGGTGCTCTTTTGGGACCTGAAGCCAAACTGGCAGGGGCTGAGTATGTCGAATTTTACGAGGTAGGAATAGAGCTGTTTGTAAATAATTTTTTCAAATATTTTTGATAGAATGGGTAGATTTGATATTGGTCTATAATTGTTTATGTCCGCCGGATTGCCTCCTTTATGGACTGGCGTTACTCTTGCTTTTTTGAGGATATCAGGGAAGGTGTGACACTCTATAGATTTGTTGAACAGTAGGGCTATGGGTGGGGCAAGGGCATGGGAGGCTCTCTTGTATACAATGGACGGAATTTCACTGGTGTTCCCTGCCTTTGTTTTTAGAGAGTGTATGATGGACACAACATCTTCCGGGCTGATTGGTGAAAGGAGAAGAGAGTTTGGATAGCTGCCTGAGAGATATGTGTTAATATGTGTCTGAGTCTGTGGGATTTTACTGGCAAGATTAGCACCAACCGATGAAAAGAAACTATTAAATTCATTTGCCATTTCTAAATCAGTTGACGGTATATCCCCATCCTTGTAGAGTTTTATTTGGTTATGTGAGTGTTGTTTAGTTCCTAGGATACTAGAGATGGTTTTCCAAGTGCTTTTCATGTTGCCTTTTGCTTCATTGAATCTATTCACATAATATGCAAGTTTTGCCTTTCTTATGATACTGGTAAGCATTGATGAGTACCTTTTAGCTACTTCCTTTGAAACTAGGCCAATCCTAAGTTTCTTTTCATATTCATGTTTCTTGTTGATTGAATTGAGAATGCCGCTTGTGAGCCATGGATTGTTTAATCTTTTGTCAGTTACTTGCTTGGTAAGAAGGGGACAATGAAGGTTGTAGAGGCTTAGAGTTTTGGAGAGGAAGAGGTTAGCTAATGAATTTATATCCTGGGTATTATTGAATTCAGAATCCCAGTTAATATTGTGAAATGCATCTGTAAGATTGCCCAAAGCTGATTCACTGTGTAGCCTAAATGAAAGTTTCTTGCTTTTTGGTGGTGTTATGTCCATGTTCGCTATGAGAAAGGTAGGATAGTGGTCAGTTGTTCTGTCGTAGATTATACCAGATACAAGGGGAGCTGTTATGTTTGTCCATATGTGGTCCAAGGTAGTGGCTGATGTTTGAGTGACTCGGGTAGGTTTGGTGATTGTGGGGATTAGCATACAGGAGTTCATGCTGTTAAGGAAATAGTCAACTTGAGAGCAATTTTGTTGACCCAGGTCAATATTAAAGTCTCCTCCCAGAATGATGTGGTTTTTGTTGAGATTGTTGTTTATAATAAGATTACTTAGGTTGTCTGAGAAAGAAGCTATGTTAGTATTGGGAAATCTATAGATGGCTCCAATAGTCAATGAGGATTTAAGGGATTTAATTGTAAACTGAGCAAAAGTATATTCACAGTAGTCATCTCTGTCACTAATAATACTGTTGCAGATAAATGTATCTCGGTAATATATAGCTGTGCCACCACTTTTTTATTTGGCCTACAGTTATGAATGGCTTTATAACCAGCTAAGTTGTAGAGTTGGGTATAGTCTTTATTTAGCCAAGTTTCTGTTAGAATAATGAACGATAAGTTAGTACCTAGTGCTGTGAGTAATGCATTTAAATCGTCAAAATGTTTACCAAGTGATCTAACATTTTGGTTGTAAACTGATAAACAGGTGTTATTTTGAAGTTTGTTTTTAGCCTGGTGTGCTGTGAAATACTTGCAATAATGATGATCAATGTGCTGGTTGGCGTAGATATGAGACAGAAGATTTTGATCAGGATCAATATCAGTGTGCATAGAGATGCAGAGGGATCACGATACAAGATACATGATATAGCAAAACACAAGAATAAAAGCAAATACAATAAAATAGTAACAATTTAGAAGTAAAATAGAGATCCAATTGATAGCCAGGAAGGACACAGAAGTTAGATAAAATAAAAAAAAAAATCAGTAGAGACTGACAATATAAATGTAAAATAAAAAATAATAAGAAAAATAATAATCATAAAGTAAAATGAACTTGAGGATAATTAGCTTAGTAATGGTTAATTAAAATCCTATAGTTGGTATGAACCTAAGAAAACAAAGTGAGCTCAAATAGATAATTCCGAAAAAAAGAAAAAAAAAGATATATATTACTCAGATATATGTATATCTGAGTAAATCTTGAATTTTACTCTAATATAAATCTAAGTGTAAAAAAACAGGGTGAGAGTATATTAATGTGGAAGATTTTACTATGATACTGTGGTAGATGATATAAACAATTATACTATTACTTAATTCCAATAAATGATTACAAGAAACAAATACCAAGTTACTTTAAATATAACAGGGTAATTAGATCCCTAGGTTTAGTGACAAGGGGATTAACTAAGAACAAATAATTAAGAGTAAAAAAACAGGCATAGATGACAAACAAAAAATAAAAATAAAAATAAAAATAAAAAACCTTTGGAAAGGAAAGGCAGAGCTTAAGTACACTTTGGTTGTATGTGAGACTACAAATTATGATCTGGTTATTCAGCTGTTATCCCACAGTCGGCCAGGAAGGAAAGGACATATGTCAGTTGCTTAATTTAGAACCTGTATTTGAGGTCGATCTCGAACCCATTGTTGATGTGACGACTTATATTGAATTTTGTAACTTGCTCATCAAGATTGTAGCTTGCTTAGCTAAATGAATTGTGGGGTTCAGTCCCTGAGCCCATTATGTGCCTCTGTAACCCTTTCCACTACCGCCCACGGGATAGGTATGGGGTGCATAATATATGAACTAAACTAACTCTTATAACTAGTTTTATATAATTACATTGACATTAGGTTTCTGTAGAACGTGTTTACCATGTCACTACGCTAAGCTTACTCAATTAATACGGGTGTACATTTTAAGTTAAATATTAGTACTCAGTAGACATGGATATGTTACATTTTAAGTTAAATATTAATACTCAGTAGACATGGATAGGTTACATTTGTTCCTACTTATATTTACATGTTCTGCCGAATTTAATTTACCATCTCAAATTTGTAATAAGCGAGCCCCAAACTCTTGGCGTCTTTTTCCCCCTGAGCAGAAAACTATGTAACGGTAACGGTGGTCTGAGGGTTGGTGCCCTGTGACTGTGGTCTGGGGGTTGGTGCCCTGTGACTGTGTGTCTTGAGAGCTGGCGCCCTGTGACTGTGTGTCTGAGGGTTAGTGCCCTGTGACTGTGTGTCTGAGGGTTGGTGCCCTGTGACTATGGTCTGGGGTTGGTGCCCTGTGATTGTGGTCTGAGGGTTGGTGCCCTGTGACTGTGTGTCTGAGGGTTGGTGCCCTGTGACTGTGGTCTGAGGGTTGGTGCTCTGTGACTGTGGTCTGAGGGTTGGTGCCCTGTGACTGTGTGTCTGAGGGTTGGTGCCCTGTGACTGTTGTCTGAGGGCTGGTGCCCTGTGACTGTGTGTCTGAGGGTTGGTGCCCTGTGACTGTGGTCTGAGGGTTGGTGCCCTGTGACTGTGGTCTGAGGGCTGGTGCCCTGTGACTGTGGTCTGAGGGCTGGTGCCCTGTGACTGTGGTCTGAGGGCTGGTGCCCTGTGACTGTGGTCTGAGGGCTGGTGCCCTGTGACTGTGGTCTGAGGGTTGATGCCCTGTGATTGTGGTCTGAGGGTTGGTGCCCTGTGACTGTGTGTCTGAGGGTTGGTGCCCTGTGACTGTGTGTCTGAGGGTTGGTGCCCTATGACTGTGGTCTGTGGGTTGGTGCCCTGTGACTGTGGTCTGAGGGCTGGTGCCCTGTGACTGGTCTGAGGGCTGGTGCCCTGTGACTGTGGTCTGAGGGCTGGTGCCCTGTGACTGTGGTCTGAGGGCTGGTGCCCTGTGACTGTGGTCTGAAGGCTGGTGCCCTGTGACTGTGGTCTGAGGGTTGATGCCCGGTGACTGTGGTCTGAGGGTTGGTGCCCTGTGACTGTGTGTCTGAGGGTTGGTGCCCTGTGACTGTGGTCTGAGGGCTGGTGCCCTGTGACTGTGGTCTGAGGGTTGATGCCCTGTGATTGTGGTCTGAGGGTTGGTGCCCTGTGACTGTGTGTCTGAGGGTTGGTGCCCTGTGTCTGTGTGTCTGAGGGTTGGTGCCCTGTGACTGTGGTCTGTGGGTTGGTGCCCTGTGACTGTGGTCTGAGGGCTGGTGCCCTGTGACTGGTCTGAGGGCTGGTGCCCTGTGACTGTGGTCTGAGGGCTGGTGCCCTGTGACTGTGGTCTGAGGGCTGGTGCCCTGTGACTGTGGTCTGAAGGCTGGTGCCCTGTGACTGTGGTCTGAGGGTTGATGCCCGTGACTGTGGTCTGAGGGTTGGTGCCCTGTGACTGTGTGTCTGAGGGTTGGTGCCCTGTGACTGTGGTCTGAGGGCTGGTGCCCTGTGACTGTGGTCTGAGGGTTGATGCCCGTGACTGTGGTCTGAGGGTTGGTGCCCTGTGACTGTGGTCTGAGGGCTGGTGCCCTGTGACTGTGGTCTGAGGGTTGGTGCCCTGTGACTGTGGTCTGAGGGCTGGTGCCCTGTGACTGTGTGTCTGAGGGTTGGTGCCCTGTGACTGTGGTCTGAGGGTTGGTGCCCTGTGACTGTGTGTCTGAGGGCTGGTGCCCTGTGACTGTGTGTCTGAGGGCTGGTGCCCTGTGATTGTGGTCTGAGGGTTGGTGCCCTGTGACTGTGGTCTGAGGGTTGATGCCCGGTGACTGTGGTCTGAGGGTTGATGCCCTGTGACTGTGGTCTGAGGGTTGGTGCCCTGTGACTGTGGTCTGAGGGTTGGTGCCCTGTGACTGTGGTCTGAGGGCTGGTGTCCTGTGACTGTGGTCTG
Organism: Procambarus virginalis; assembly: GCA_020271785.1. Lineage (NCBI taxonomy): Eukaryota > Metazoa > Arthropoda > Malacostraca > Decapoda > Cambaridae > Procambarus > Procambarus virginalis. Next base: position 8,198 of record WNGS01095148.1, read on the forward strand.
AGGGCTGGTGTCCTGTGACTGTGGTCTGAGGGCTGGTGTCCTGTGACTGTGTGTCTGAGGGTTGATGCCCGGTGACTGTGGTCTGAGGGCTGGTGCCCTGTGACTGTGGTCTGAGGGCTGGTGCCCTGTGACTGTGGTCTGAGGGCTGGTGCCCTGTGACTGTGGTCTGAAGGTTGATGCCCTGTGACTGTGGTCTGAGGGTTGGTGCCCTGTGACTGTGGTCTGAGGGCTGGTGCCCTGTGACTGTGGTCTGAGGGTTGATGCCCGGTGACTGTGGTCTGAGGGTTGATGCCCTGTGACTGTGGTCTGAGGGTTGGTGCCCTGTGACTGTGGTCAGAGGGTTGGTGCCCTGTGACTGTGGTCTGAGGGCTGGTGCCCTGTGACTGTGTGTCTGAGGGTTGGTGCCCTGTGACTGTGGTCTGAGGATTGGTGCCCTGTGACTGTGGTCTGAGGGCTGGTGCCCTGTGACTGTGGTCTGAGGGCTGGTGCCCTGTGACTGTGGTCTGAGGGCTGGTGCCCTGTGACTGTGGTCTGAGGGCTGGTGCCCTGTGACTGTGGTCTGAGGGTTGATGCCCGGTGACTGTGGTCTGAGGGTTGATGCCCTGTGACTGTGGTCTGAGGGTTGGTGCCCTGTGAATGTGGTCTGAGGGTTGGTGCCCTGTGACTGTGTGTCTGAGGGCTGGTGCCCTGTGATTGTGGTCTGAGGACTGGTGCCCTGTGACTGTGGTCTGAGGGTTGATGCCCGGGGACTGTGGTCTGAGGGTTGGTGCCCTGTGACTGTGGTCTGAGGGTTGGTGCCCTGTGACTGTGGTCTGAGGGTTGGTGCCCTGTGACTGTGGTCTGAGGGTTGGTGCCCTGTGACTGTGGTCTGAGGGTTGGTGCCCTGTGACTGTGGTCTGAGGGTTGGTGCCCTGTGACTGTGGTCTGAGGGTTGGTGCCCTGTGACTGTGTGTCTGAGGGCTGGTGCCCTGTGATTGTGGTCTGAGGGCTGGTGCCTGTGACTGTGGTCTGAGGGCTGGTGCCCTGTGACTGTGGTCTGAGGGTTGATGCCCGGTGACTGTGGTCTGAGGGTTGATGCCCTGTGACTGTGGTCTGAGGGTTGGTGCCCTGTGACTGTGGTCTGAGGGTTGGTGCCCTGTGACTGTGGTCTGAGGGCTGGTGCCCTGTGATTGTGGTCTGAGGACTGGTGCCCTGTGACTGTGGTCTGAGGGTTGATGCCCGGGGACTGTGGTCTGAGGGTTGGTGCCCTGTGACTGTGGTCTGAGGGTTGGTGCCCTGTGACTGTGGTCTGAGGGTTGGTGCCCTGTGACTGTGGTCTGAGGGTTGGTGCCCTGTGACTGTGGTCTGAGGGTTGGTGCCCTGTGACTGTGTGTCTGAGGGTTGGTGCCCTGTGACTGTGGTCTGAGGGCTGGTGCCCTGTGACTGTGGTCTGAGGGTTGATGCCCTGTGATTGTGGTCTGAGGGTTGGTGCCCTGTGACTGTGGTCTGAGGTTGGTGCCCTGTGTCTGTGTGTCTGAGGGTTGGTGCCCTGTGACTGTGGTCTGTGGGTTGGTGCCCTGTGACTGTGGTCTGAGGGCTGGTGCCCTGTGACTGGTCTGAGGGCTGGTGCCCTGTGACTGTGGTCTGAGGGCTGGTGCCCTGTGACTGTGGTCTGAGGGCTGGTGCCCTGTGACTGTGGTCTGAAGGCTGGTGCCCTGTGACTGTGGTCTGAGGGTTGATGCCCGGTGACTGTGGTCTGAGGGTTGGTGCCCTGTGACTGTGTGTCTGAGGGTTGGTGCCCTGTGACTGTGGTCTGAGGGCTGGTGCCCTGTGACTGTGGTCTGAGGGTTGATGCCCGGTGACTGTGGTCTGAGGGTTGGTGCCCTGTGACTGTGGTCTGAGGGCTGGTGCCCTGTGACTGTGGTCTGAGGGTTGGTGCCCTGTGACTGTGGTCTGAGGGCTGGTGCCCTGTGACTGTGTGTCTGAGGGTTGGTGCCCTGTGACTGTGGTCTGAGGGTTGGTGCCCTGTGACTGTGTGTCTGAGGGCTGGTGCCCTGTGACTGTGTGTCTGAGGGCTGGTGCCCTGTGATTGTGGTCTGAGGGTTGGTGCCCTGTGACTGTGGTCTGAGGGTTGATGCCCGTGACTGTGGTCTGAGGGTTGATGCCCTGTGACTGTGGTCTGAGGGTTGGTGCCCTGTGACTGTGGTCTGAGGGTTGGTGCCCTGTGACTGTGGTCTGAGGGCTGGTGCCCTGTGACTGTGGTCTGAGGGCTGGTGTCCTGTGACTGTGGTCTGAGGGCTGGTGTCCTGTGACTGTGGTCTGAGGGTTGGTGCCCTGTGACTGTGGTCTGAGGGTTGGTGCCCTGTGACTGTGGTCTGAGGGTTGGTGCCCTGTGACTGTGGTCTGAGGGTTGGTGCCCTGTGACTGTTGTCTGAGGGCTGGTGCCCTGTGACTGTGTGTCTGAGGGTTGGTGCCCTGTGACTGTGGTCTGAGGGTTGGTGCCCTGTGACTGTGGTCTGAGGGCTGGTGCCCTGTGACTGTGGTCTGAGGGCTGGTGCCCTGTGACTGTGGTCTGAGGGCTGGTGCCCTGTGACTGTGGTCTGAGGGCTGGTGCCCTGTGACTGTGGTCTGAGGGTTGATGCCCTGTGATTGTGGTCTGAGGGTTGGTGCCCTGTGACTGTGTGTCTGAGGGTTGGTGCCCTGTGACTGTGTCTGAGGGTTGGTGCCCTGTGACTGTGGTCTGTGGGTTGGTGCCCTGTGACTGTGGTCTGAGGGCTGGTGCCCTGTGACTGGTCTGAGGGCTGGTGCCCTGTGACTGTGGTCTGAGGGCTGGTGCCCTGTGACTGTGGTCTGAGGGCTGGTGCCCTGTGACTGTGGTCTGAAGGCTGGTGCCCTGTGACTGTGGTCTGAGGGTTGATGCCCGGTGACTGTGGTCTGAGGTTGGTGCCCTGTGACTGTGTGTCTGAGGGTTGGTGCCCTGTGACTGTGGTCTGAGGGCTGGTGCCCTGTGACTGTGGTCTGAGGGTTGATGCCCTGTGATTGTGGTCTGAGGGTTGGTGCCCTGTGACTGTGTGTCTGAGGGTTGGTGCCCTGTGTCTGTGTGTCTGAGGGTTGGTGCCCTGTGACTGTGGTCTGTGGGTTGGTGCCCTGTGACTGTGGTCTGAGGGCTGGTGCCCTGTGACTGGTCTGAGGGCTGGTGCCCTGTGACTGTGGTCTGAGGGCTGGTGCCCTGTGACTGTGGTCTGAGGGCTGGTGCCCTGTGACTGTGGTCTGAAGGCTGGTGCCCTGTGACTGTGGTCTGAGGGTTGATGCCCGGTGACTGTGGTCTGAGGGTTGGTGCCCTGTGACTGTGTGTCTGAGGGTTGGTGCCCTGTGACTGTGGTCTGAGGGCTGGTGCCCTGTGACTGTGGTCTGAGGGTTGATGCCCGGTGACTGTGGTCTGAGGGTTGGTGCCCTGTGACTGTGGTCTGAGGGCTGGTGCCCTGTGACTGTGGTCTGAGGGTTGGTGCCCTGTGACTGTGGTCTGAGGGCTGGTGCCCTGTGACTGTGTGTCTGAGGGTTGGTGCCCTGTGACTGTGGTCTGAGGGTTGGTGCCCTGTGACTGTGTGTCTGAGGGCTGGTGCCCTGTGACTGTGTGTCTGAGGGCTGGTGCCCTGTGATTGTGGTCTGAGGGTTGGTGCCCTGTGACTGTGGTCTGAGGGTTGATGCCCGGTGACTGTGGTCTGAGGGTTGATGCCCTGTGACTGTGGTCTGAGGGTTGGTGCCCTGTGACTGTGGTCTGAGGGTTGGTGCCCTGTGACTGTGGTCTGAGGGCTGGTGTCCTGTGACTGTGGTCTGAGGGCTGGTGTCCTGTGACTGTGGTCTGAGGGCTGGTGTCCTGTGACTGTGTGTCTGAGGGTTGATGCCCGGTGACTGTGGTCTGAGGGCTGGTGCCCTGTGACTGTGGTCTGAGGGCTGGTGCCCTGTGACTGTGGTCTGAGGGCTGGTGCCCTGTGACTGTGGTCTGAAGGTTGATGCCCTGTGACTGTGGTCTGAGGGTTGGTGCCCTGTGACTGTGGTCTGAGGGCTGGTGCCCTGTGACTGTGGTCTGAGGGTTGATGCCCGGTGACTGTGGTCTGAGGGTTGATGCCCTGTGACTGTGGTCTGAGGGTTGGTGCCCTGTGACTGTGGTCAGAGGGTTGGTGCCCTGTGACTGTGGTCTGAGGGCTGGTGCCCTGTGACTGTGTGTCTGAGGGTTGGTGCCCTGTGACTGTGGTCTGAGGATTGGTGCCCTGTGACTGTGGTCTGAGGGCTGGTGCCCTGTGACTGTGGTCTGAGGGCTGGTGCCCTGTGACTGTGGTCTGAGGGCTGGTGCCCTGTGACTGTGGTCTGAGGGCTGGTGCCCTGTGACTGTGGTCTGAGGGTTGATGCCCGGTGACTGTGGTCTGAGGGTTGATGCCCTGTGACTGTGGTCTGAGGGTTGGTGCCCTGTGAATGTGGTCTGAGGGTTGGTGCCCTGTGACTGTGTGTCTGAGGGCTGGTGCCCTGTGATTGTGGTCTGAGGACTGGTGCCCTGTGACTGTGGTCTGAGGGTTGATGCCCGGGGACTGTGGTCTGAGGGTTGGTGCCCTGTGACTGTGGTCTGAGGGTTGGTGCCCTGTGACTGTGGTCTGAGGGTTGGTGCCCTGTGACTGTGGTCTGAGGGTTGGTGCCCTGTGACTGTGGTCTGAGGGTTGGTGCCCTGTGACTGTGGTCTGAGGGTTGGTGCCCTGTGACTGTGGTCTGAGGGTTGGTGCCCTGTGACTGTGTGTCTGAGGGTTGGTGCCCTGTGACTGTGGTCTGTGGGTTGGTGCCCTGTGACTGTGGTCTGAGGGCTGGTGCCCTGTGACTGGTCTGAGGGCTGGTGCCCTGTGACTGTGGTCTGAGGGCTGGTGCCCTGTGACTGTGGTCTGAGGGCTGGTGCCCTGTGACTGTGGTCTGAAGGCTGGTGCCCTGTGACTGTGGTCTGAGGGTTGATGCCCGGTGACTGTGGTCTGAGGGTTGGTGCCCTGTGACTGTGTGTCTGAGGGTTGGTGCCCTGTGACTGTGGTCTGAGGGCTGGTGCCCTGTGACTGTGGTCTGAGGGTTGATGCCCGGTGACTGTGGTCTGAGGGTTGGTGCCCTGTGACTGTGGTCTGAGGGCTGGTGCCCTGTGACTGTGGTCTGAGGGTTGGTGCCCTGTGACTGTGGTCTGAGGGCTGGTGCCCTGTAGTAGTATAAACCAGGACAGAACGCTGCCGTTTTTCTTTTTCTGACGGCAGCGTTCTGTCCGCATGTTTTTTCGTTACCCCGGTGAGATTCAACGGCCGCGTTCTGTCCTCATGATTTTTCGTTACCCCGGTGAGATTCAACGGCCGCGTTCTGTCCTCATGATTTTTCGTTACCCCGGTGAGATTCAACGGCCGCGTTCTGTCCTCATGATTTTTCGTTACCCCGGTGAGATTCAACGGCCGCGTTCTGTCCTCATGATTTTTCGTTACCCCGGTGAGATTCAACGGCCGCGTTCTGTCCTCATGATTTTTCGTTACCCCGGTGAGATTCAACGGCCGCGTTCTGTCCTCATGATTTTTCGTTACCCCGGTGAGATTCAACGGCCGCGTTCTGTCCTCATGATTTTTCGTTACCCCGGTGAGATTCAACGGCCGCGTTCTGTCCTCATGATTTTTCGTTACCCCGGTGAGATTCAACGGCCGCGTTCTGTCCTCATGTTTTTCGTTGCCCCGGTGACCCATGCACGGGCATCGCTAATGGTTAATGACGTCATCAACTTACCTGGGGATTAAAAGGCCGGCTCCTGGCCCCATCATTTTTCGTTACCTCAGCGACCCTGCACAGGCATTACTAATAGTCACCCTGGCTCCATCTCCCCTGTTTTAAGTCCGTTTTCTGTTATAGTGTATTTATTCCCATTTTTTCAATATTTAAAGCAAAGGGGGATTCAAATGCTGTCTTCTGTCGAGCCTAATGTGCAATGGCGCTAACCATTATATGCTCGTTTTTTCTCAATAAGGTATTACTGTACTGTTTCCCATTGTCTAAGATCATTTATAGCTAAGATTTCATATTGACATAAGAAAATGAGTTCACCCCTGTTACCAATCCAGTATTTACCCAGGTCTTTTTCCTAAATCTAAAACTCATTGCAATTTATGCCCATTATTTCATGTTCTGTCCAGTGTTGATAATTTTCATAGCCTATGAATATCCCAGTTTATCATGTTCATTCATTCACAGCTCTATCATGTTACATCTATTTCTTCGCCTTTCTAGAGAATGTAATTTAAGCTTTGTCGATCTTTTCTTCAGAGATTGCTTATTGAGCATAGGACAAATAAAAATGAAAACCTACTATCATCCATTTGTATGAAAACAGACCCCTGCCAGGCGTGGTGACTTCAATGCAATTTCAGTAGTAGTCCAATATAGCTTCATAAACTAATAGTCCCTGCCAGGCGTGGTGACTTCAATGCAATTTCAGTAGTAATCCATTATTGCTTCATAACACATAAATATATATGCTCGTACATAAATATATATGCACATCTCGCATTCGCTCAAAAACATGCCTCCCCCACACCTTACTGTGGCATATAACAAATCAAAATTCTCATTCAGTAAAGCAAGCCTTCTGCAGTTACCTACTTTTCTGACGTCATCATCCCTAATGCGCTGTAAGCCCCCAATGAGCTTCCAGCCAACGTGCTAATGCCGGTCCTATAGGAGGTTCACACATAAGTGTGAACTCTTAATCACTACCAATACCTTAACTGTACTCTGTAACATCATAGGCGATATTCAGCTGCAATGGCTCATATTTTCGCTCATTGCTCATATTATCTGTTATTCATAAACCCGATCAAACCATCCTAACCTAACCTAACTTATTATTTATAACAAACAAATACATTCTACAGACCAGTTGATGTTATTTAGTGACATCACAAAAGCGACCTCAGGTATAGGGATAAGGTATTGCTGGCCATTAGCATATAAGTGTCAAGGTATCACAGCACCTGACTGGTCAACTATGTGTGACGTCACCAGATAGCCAATGCGGCTTTTAGCGTCCTATTGGCATTTGAACTGTATTTGATGTTATTATCAAAATGGCTAGACTAACCATCCCCACCTAACCTAATCAGAGGTTAAGAATATACATTTTAATCATCCGCAACTGTAATCATTATTCAGTGATAAGTTCAAAAGTATAACAGCAACCCAAATGTCGTACTGCAATTTAAGCAGAATCGTACATCTGGCAGCATAGCAGGTAAGATGAACATTAGAATAAAGGCAACTGCAGAAGTCCTATTGGCCCATACGAGGCAGCTCCTATATATTTTCACCCAATCTCATTCATATTCATGTCCACCTTATGCTTAAAACAACCAAGGGATCTCACTAAAAGTAATAGTTTACAAAAATAGTTTTAATAAATAGCTCTCATTCTAGTTGTATACACAACAGCAATTATGAAACCCTATAGCTAGATATCGTACTATAATCCACAAGTAGTTACCGCACATCTGGCAACACAGCGGATTAGTAGCATTGTTCATAGGCTAGTCAACTGTCCTCACATCCATCAAATAGCTATCCAAATGTCGCACCTCAATTCATCCATCTAGCAACTCAGCTGGATGCTAACCACTATATTCATAGGCTAATCATTTCTACGCCTCAAAAAAAATCCTAGTCTTGCTACGCAAATCAGCTGACATGTTTCTAAACCAACACTCGCAAATACAAGCATACATACCTACACATACTCCACAACCTATACATTCATAGAGGACAGCCTAGTTTTTGCCACCATTTCCCCATTAATCAGATGCAATTTATGCCATACACAGAAAATACGGCATTTACACACCAAATATGCCATTTATGCACAAAATATATTATTTACACTCAAAATATACCATCACACAAAAATATATAATTTATAGACAAAAATATGACATTTACATACAAAATATGTCAGTTGCACACACAAAAATATACCATTTACACAATATTGCATGTACACTCAGAGTATGGCATTTGCACAAAGTATGGTATTAGCACAAATATAGCAAATTGCTTATACATTTAGAAAATATAAAATGCGCTTTCACTAAAATTACACAATTTCACAAACATAATTTTCACAAAATACCCACACATTGGCTCATAAACCAAAATACACTTACACCATTAAGGTCTATTTTTTTCTGATTACAGTGCTTACACAAAATACACAATTTGCACACAAAAAATACAGTTGCACTAGTTCCACGTCAAAAAATTTAAACACAACTTGCATAAATGCACTATTAGCACAAAAATTATTATAACACATGGACAATTATTACACAATTTGTGTAATTATTTTACATCTTTGCACAATTAATACAAGCAAACTTGCTATATAATTACTCAACTTGCACAATGACAATCAATACACAAAGGTAAAAATAACAATTCGTCCATATGCAATTACACAACATGCGCAATTAATACACAACTTTCACAAATATTACACATCTTTCATAATTAGTACACAACTTGCACAAATACATATCTAGCACAAATACGTACAATACATAACTACCCCAAATATGAAAATACACAACCAGCACAAATACACGATTTACACACAAATACAATTACGACATTTACACAATTAATACACAACTTGCTAAAAAATATAACAATACACACTTAACAAAAAATATGAACAATAACAATAACTAGCACATATTCATTAAATACACAATTTCCACAAAATACACATACAAAAAAATATATACAATTAATACACAAAC
>WNGS01095158.1:0-41328 GCA_020271785.1 Procambarus virginalis
TTGGAAACATGAAAGATATTATGAAGGGAAATGGGAACAAACCCATTATTTGTTTAGTGCAGGGGGTAATGATGTTGGGCGAGTTAGGAGTGAGGAACTAATACAAAGATTCAAGACAGCAATAGAATTAGTTAGGAGCAAGGGAGGAATCCCGATCATATGTGGCATTCTTCCAAGAAAGGGAGTGGGAAATGAATGGATGTCGAGGGCACTTGGTGTCAATTGCCGGCTGGAAAGATATTGCAAATCAAATGCAATATCTTCATAGACAACTGGGAACACTTCTATGGAAGGAATGAAATGTATGCTCGTGATGGGGTGCATCTATCGAGAGCTGGGGTTGTTGCTGTTGCAAACTCGTTGGAAGAAGTGGTTAGAGGTGTTTGTTTGGGTTTAAACTGTTAGTAGATAGAGGTATGGGAATTGATTTGGAGGAAGGAGGTAATAAAAGCATGTGTTTGCGGGAGAAAGGAATTGGCAAAATGATCAGGGAAAGAGAAGGGCCTCAAAATAACAATTCACTTAGGGTATATTACACAAACAGTAGAAGTCTAAGAAATAAAATTAACGAATTAAATGCTCTTGTCTGCACAGAAAAAATAGATATTATTGCACTTACCGAAACGTGGATGAATGTAGATAATAGAGAACTATTAGCTGAATATCAAATAAATGGATTTAAACTATTTCACACAGATAGATATATTAGACGAGGAGGTGGAGTAGCCATATACGTTAGGGACAATTTGAAATGTAGTCTCAAAGAGGGAATCAAAACTGAGCCACACACAGAAACCATTTGGATAGAATTAAACGAAAAAGCAAATAATATTACAATAGGAGTTATATATAGGCCACCAAATTTAGACAGAATGGAAGCAAAACATCTATGGGATGAAATATCTAGGGCAACTAGATCTAACAGTATTTATGTCATGGGTGACTTTAATTTTAGTGGAATAAACTGGTTGAACAAAACAGGGAATAGTGAAGCAGAAGATTTTCTAGAATTAATTGACGATTGCTTTCTTACGCAACACATTAAGGAACCAACACGGGAAAACAATATTTTAGATTTAGTGTTAACTAACAGGGAAACACAAATTAATGACATCGAAATAGGGAGTGAGCTAGGGAACAGTGATCACAAAGAAATCAGATTTAGCATAGAATGGAATAGACCTGTAGGAGAAAATTCTGTTAAAGTGCCAGATTTTCGAAAAGCTGATTTTAATAGCCTAAGAAATTTTTGGGTCAAATTGATTGGAAAGTCTTGGGTATAGGGTGTGGGCCGGTCTTGGAGCGAGACATGAACCCAGCGATAGGTGATGTAAATGGGGATTTCGATGTGGATTCAATATATAACTTATTTAAGAATATTCTAAACAAAGCACAGGAACGTAGTATACCACACAAATTGAATAGATCGATTACTAATGACCCAAAGTGGATAACAAAGAATTTGAAGAACCTTATAGGTAAAAAGAGAGCTTGGTACAAAAGGATTAAAAATGGGGAGGTAACTTTAGAACAGGAATTCGTACAACTGGTTAAAAATGTTAAAAAAGAGATAAGGAAAGCAAAAAGAAACTATGAAGTTCGTATAGCAGGGCAAGCAAAGACAAATCCTAAAGGGTTTTTTCAGTTATATCGAACTAAGACTAGGGAAAGGATAGGTCCATTAAAAACTGAGACAGGTCAAATAACAGATAGTGATGAAGAGATGAGTAGTATTTTTAACAAATATTTTGTATCTGTATTTACTAAAGAGGAACTTAACAATATGCCTTCAGCCGAACAAGTCTATGTGGGTGGGGACGAGGACAGGTTGACGAGTTTAGCAGTTACCAGGGAGGATGTTCTTAAACAAATAGTAAAACTCAAACCAAACAAATCCCCAGGGCCGGATGAAGTGTTTGCCAGGGTGCTGAAAGAATGCAAAGAGGAGCTTTGTGACCCACTGTCAATCATATTTAATAAATCAATAGAGTCAGGCAGAGTGCCAGAGTTTTGGAAAGTTGCTAATGTGATACCAGTTTTTAAGAAAGGAGATAGATCACTTGCGTCTAACTATCGACCAATTAGCCTAACGTCTATTGTGGGAAAGTTACTCGAATCTATAATAGCAAATAAAATTCGTCTTCATCTTGAAAAACATAAATTAATAATTGAGTCGCAACATGGTTTTATAAATGGCCGTTCATGTTTAACAAATTTGTTATCTTTTTATTCTAGCATAGTTGAGGCAGTTGATAGTGGTAAGGATTGTGATGTTGTGTACCTTGACTTTAGCAAAGCTTTCGATACAGTGCCACATGAAAGACTGATTAAAAAGATAGAGGCTCATGGTATTGGGGGTGCTATATTAAGCTGGATTAGGGCATGGCTATATCAAAGGAAACAGAGAGTTAGTATAAATGGAGTCAAGTCAGAGTGGGAAAATGTTGTAAGTGGAGTGCCTCAAGGCTCTGTCTTGGGACCTCTGTTGTTTATAATATATATAAATGATTTAGATTCAGGTTTGAGTAGCAACATTTGCAAATTTGCCGATGATACGAAAATCGGTAGGGAAATTAATTCGGAGGAGGACTCACTATCACTTCAAGTTGATCTAGATAGGGTTTTGAAATGGTCAAAGGACTGGCAGATGCAGTTTAATGCTGACAAATGTAAAGTTCTGAGGCTAGGTAATGATGATAGAGTTACAAGATACGAGCTAGATGGTGTTGAGATTGCGAAGTCGGATTGCGAAAGGGATCTGGGAGTTATAATTAGTAAGAATTTAAAACAAAAGGATCAATGCATAAATGTTCGTAATAAGGCAAATCGGACACTCGGATTTATTAATCGCAGCGTAAGTAACAAGACACCTGGTGTGGTTCTCAAGCTATATCTTGCTCTGGTTAGGCCCCATTTAGATTATGCAGTTCAGTTTTGGTCGCCATATTATAGAATGGATATAAATTCACTTGAACGTGTCCAGCGTAGGATGACTAAGTTAATTCCCCAAATTAGAAATCTTTCATATGAAGAAAGATTAACAAAGCTTAATTTGCATTCACTGGAAAGGCGAAGAGTTAGGGGTGACATGATAGAGGTTTACAAGTGGATGAATGGACATAACAAAGGGGATATTAATAGGGTATTGAAAGTATCAACACAGGACAGAACGCGAAACAATGGGTATAAATTGGATAAGTTTAGATTTAGGAAAGACTTGGGTAAATACTGGTTCAGTAACAGGGTTGTTGATTTGTGGAACCAATTGCCGCGTAACATTGTGGAGGTGGGGTCCCTCGATTGTTTCAAGCATGGGTTGGACATGTATATGAGTGGGATTGGGTGGTTATAAATAGGAGCTGCCTCGTATGGGCCAATAGGCCTTCTGCAGTTGCCTTTGTTCTTATGTTCTTATGTTCTTATACTTAGGAGCTACAAGAAGTTTGCCCCAAGAGTGTGAAATTATATACTGTACTTGCTATATTAACCTGCAATGTTAAATGGGATTCTTGTAATATGCTGTACTTACTATATTAACCTGCAATGTTAAATGGGATTCTTGTAATATGCTGTACTTACTATATTAACCTGCAATGTTAAATGGGATTCTTGTAATGTTATTTGTGTATTTGACTCACTGAATTTGTGCGCCCCTTGAGGGATTTGAAGTAGAGAGGGGTAGAAATAGCCTAAGCTACTCTATCCATTTGAGATGTATTTCTTGCTTATCTCAATAAACATACTTGAACTTGAACCAGCACTCTCATATTCTGTGTCCACCGATCCGTCTGTGAAGATGTGGGTGGCTCCTGCTACTGCTATGCTATACATTTGCTCTTCTATTATGCGCCTTAGGATTGTCGGATCATAGGCAGCCTTTTTCAATGGGAGGCTTTCTATTACTATTTTGAAAGTAGTCTCTTCCCACGGTGCGGAAGGAGTGTAATTTGGGTGTGGATGGTCACCCTCTCTATCAAGAATCATGCTTTTTAAATGTAGTCTGTTTAGGACTTTTTCTGCTCTTGCAGCCCAAGAGTTTCCATTGTAAAATGTATAAATATTTAGGCACATATATTTGGTATACCTGTGAGAGTTTGAAGCCGAGTTGATCAGACTGTTTGGTCAATGTCAGAGGAGATAACACATTTGAAAACCTTAACATTTTGAGGAAAAGGAGTGGGAGTCCCTGTGCTACGCATGATATACTACAGTACTTTGAGATCTCTTATTGATTATGCTGCACCAGTCGTCTCTTGTTATGATAAAGGTAAACAAAACAAGTTGGAGAAGGTACAAAACGAAGCCATGATAATAATCTTAGAATGCCGAGGAAATGCTGTGACTGTGATAATGAGGACGGACTTGAACTTACGGAGTATTGGGGAGAGAGTTTCTGGGATAAATATATTTTTCAGCGATTACACTAATGAGAGGCGGGAGAGCTAATGAACTAATCCACGGACTTCAAGAGAACGAAAAAATGTACATTGTTCTACGACAATTACAGCCCCGCTCCTTTACGGGCTATCCATGCCCGTGCCACCTCTTGGGTGGCTTAATCTTTATCAATAAATCAATCCCCGCTCCTGTGCCAGGTAAGTCCACTACGGGCTCACCATAGCCTGTGCTACTTGAAACGTTTTGTTCCCAGTAGCTGAATCTTAAACAACAATATGTACATTGTTTTTAATATATAATAAGAGAGGATAATTGAGAACTTTATGTCCTAATGTGAAAAATATGATCTAGTGTGTAACACACTAGATCACTATGTATTAGTGTGTAGTATGTCGCATACTCATACACTAGATCACTATGTATTAGTGTGTAGGATGTCGCACACTCATACACACTAGATCACTATGTATTAGTGTGTAGTATGTCGCACACTCATACACTAGATCACTATGTATTAGTGTGTAGGATGTCGCATACTCATACACTAGATCACTATGTATTAGTGTGTAGGATGTCGCACACTCATACACACTAGATCACTATGTATTAGTGTGTAGTATGTCGCACACTCATACACACTAGATCACTATGTATTAGTGTGTAGTATGTCGCACACACATACACACTAGATCACTATGTATTAGTGTGTAGGATGTCGCACACACATACACACTAGATCACTATGTATTAGTGTGTAGTATGTCGCACACTCACACACACTAGATCACTATGTATTAATGTGTATTTTTTTAAACAATTTAGATAAATATAAATTAGTGGATTACCGCAATAAATTGTGTGGTTGTGTGATAACGGCATGATAGAGAAAACTCTTGGGAGGTTCAAACACTTTGTACCAAGAATGTATTAAAACTCTTTGATTTATTTTGTAATATATATCCTGACAACTATTGCATATTGTTAATGCATTTGTAATGTACATTATAATTATTATTAGCATATTTAGGTAGCAGTCTTTCCTGTAGGGTAAGAGTAAGCGTCTGGCTAAATAAAAGTGTAAAAATTATCATTAGGGAGACTATTTTTCAACTTCCTTCTCAAGTGAAGCAAATGTAAGGAAAATAGGTAAGATTCGTGCTATAATCATTGATCTCACCCTTCAGATTCAATTTAATAACATTTTATTATTTTGCATGGATTTCTAAGCGCTTTTAGGGACCTGCAATGGAGGAAGAAGAAATAGCCAAAACTACTCCATCATTTTGAGATGTATTTTATTATTTCAATAGATATGATTTTGGTGGTGTGGTTTATGGGTGTTGATGTTTTAATTTGTACACTGGTAAAGTCACACTCAGATTAGGCGGCGGCACTTAGTTCACTCTAGACTACTGAGTTACTCACAGACGATCTCGATCTCACAGATGTTACCCGATACCTGTCTGTTTCGTCCGCTGTTTAAAGACTTGGGTCATTCTCGAAGATTTCTAAACAATATAATCACGCTCACGATTCTGGGCGAGCGCTGGTATTTCGAGCAGAACAGAGTTTAACTTGACGGCGAGGGACAGGTGGTGGATTCTACTCAATTGGCTGACACATTAGAATCATACGTCTACCACGTACATTGTTTCCCCACAAGAATACCTTTGCATTTTGTCGGGGAGCCGGTCGGCCGAGCGGACAGCGCGCTGGACTTGTGATCCTGTGGTCCTGGGTTCGATCCCGGGCGCCGGTGAGAAACAATGGGCAGAGTTTCTTTCACCCTATGCCCCTGTTACCTAGCAGTAAAATAGGTACTTGGGTGTTAGTCAGCTGTCACGGGCTGCTTCCTAGGGGTGGAGGCCAGGTCGAGGACCGGGCCGCGGGGACACTAAAGCCCCAAAGTCATCTCAAGATAATCTCAAGATAACCCATACCCATCCCGTGAGCGGTGGTGTAAAGGATTACAGAGGCACATAATCGGTTCAGGAACTGAACCCTCTAGTTCGTTTTGCTAAGCAAATAACAATCTTTTGACGCTAATTACAAAATTATTAATGTTTCATATACATGTACACATACTCATATATATATATATATATATATATATATATATATATATATATATATATATATATATATATATATATATATATATATATATATATATATATATCTGCATGTAATCAATACTGTAACTTTTTTGTGTAATGACATTTTCAAATAAAGTTAGATAAATATACACACATACCAAAAGAATAGGGGTGGTAGGAGAAGAAAATATCAAAGTGTTCAGTGAGGATCCACAAGGTCTTCTCTGAGTACTCTTTATTTTCTTCTCCGAGCTATGGGTCCCTACACTTGCACCAGAGGTGGTACCCCTTCTAGGTCTAAAAAAAAAAAAAAAAAAATATATATATATATATATATATATATATATATATATATATATATATATATATGTATACATATTTAATCACCCACACAAACACACACATCAATAATCTTGTGTCACAAGTAATTCAGCAAGAGGTTCACAACAGTCACTATACAACAGTACCACGCCGTGACTGTTATAGACACACAGCACGCCCTCCTGCCAGTACCACGCCGTGTCTGTTATAGACACACAGCACGCCCTCCTGCCAGTACCCCGCCGTGTCTGTTATAGACAAACAGCACGCCCTCCTGCCAGTACCACGCCGTGTCTGTTATAGACAAACAGCACGCCCTCCTGCCAGTACCCCGCCGTGTCTGTTATAGACAAACAGCACGCCCTCCTGCCAGTACCCCGCCGTGTCTGTTATAGACAAACAGCACGCCCTCCTGCCAGTACCACGCCGTGACTGTTATAGACACACAGCACGCCCTCCTGCCAGTACCACGCCGTGACTGTTATAGACACACAGCACGCCCTCCTGCCAGTACCACGCCGTGTCTGTTATAGACAAACAGCACGCCCTCCTGCCAGTACCCCGCCGTGTCTGTTATAGACACACAGCACGCCCTCCTGCCAGTACCCCGCCGTGTCTGTTATAGACACACAGCACGCCCTCCTGCCAGTACCCCGCCGTGTCTGTTATAGACACACAGCACGCCCTCCTGCCAGTACCCCGCCGTGTCTGTTATAGACACACAGCACGCCCTCCTGCCAGTACCACGCCGTGTCTGTTATAGACACACAGCACGCCCTCCTGCCAGTACCCCGCCGTGTCTGTTATAGACACACAGCACGCCCTCCTGCCAGTACCCCACCGTGTCTGTTATAGACACACAGCACGCCCTCCTGCCAGTACCACGCCGTGTCTGTTATAGACACACAGCACGCCCTCCTGCCAGTCACCATTTGGTCCGGGAGACATCTCCCGTCACGCAGGGTGCAGTCGCGCCTCCACATATCTCCAGTAACATCTCTTGATACTGGTAATGGCTCAAAAGGGCGACCACTTACGGGCTATTCATGCACGTGCCACCTCTTGGGTGGCTTAATATTTATCAATCAATCAATCCTGCCAGTACCCCGCCGTGACTCTTATAGACACACAGCATTATAGTCGAAACAGGCGACACAGCCTTCTCATTGGGGACCCAAGGTCCCACAAGCTCCTTCACAACCCCCTGCATCACGTGCAGGCATTATCCCTGGTCTTCTTAGATAATGTCTAAGTTGTCTGGTTGCAGGACCAGACAACCAGCGCTTTGTTAGTGAACTAAACAACTAAACGCATTATACATAGACAATGGCCTGGCCTCCATCATAGCCACTGGCGTAAATCTCACTGCCTCCTCTACCACTCCGGAGACTACCACCAGAAAGACCATGCGGTCAACTTCAACACCGACTCCAGAACCGCCCATGACCCGATTGATGAAGATTAAGCCACCCAAAAGGTGGCACGGGCATGAATAGCCCGTAAGTGGTGGCCCTTTTGAGCCATCACCAGTATCAATAGATGATACTGGAGATCTGTGGAGGTGCAACTGCACCCTGCGTGACGGGAGATGTCTCCCATGAATGTGTCCAAGATGAAGATTAAGCCATCCAACACCTACACCTACACGGTTCAAGACTTCCTCATGGAGGCCACGTCACCAAACTCCAACGTCAGCACTGCTCAGCTAAAGTCGCAGGCAAAGAAAAAACGGAAAACCTAGAGGTCCACACTAATCCCACCAGCTCCATAACTGGTATAGCCATGATGAAAACCATCATGAAGACCCCATCCATCGCCAGATCTCTAGTATCAACCACTGATACAGATAATGGCTCCAAAGAGCCTCCACTTACGGGCTCACCATAGCCCGTGCTACTATAATTTATTGTTCTGAGTAGCGAATCTTAAACAACAACAATATTCATCTCATCCCACAGAGCCAAAGTAGCGGAAGGAATATCCACTGCGATATGGTACGAACAAGCCTCTTTTAAGCCTGGCAAAAAGATATCCAGAGACATTGCAGTAGCCATACACAGACTCAGACTTGGTTACAAGTGCTGCTGGGAGGTAATGAACCCAATAGTTAAAGAGTGTCACTCTTGTGAAACAGAAGCAGAGGCGCCACTATTGCACTACTTACTGGAATGTGAAGCTACTGAATCCCTGCGCATCAAACTTAACATTAATCCTGCGACAGCAGCTGCATTATATGCACATTCCACCGCGACTACAATGATTAAAAAAGCCGTTGAGGAATGGGACTCATTAGTGAGCATTCTGCATCTACATCCGCCACCAAGATAATGTTAACAAAACAAGATTAAAACCAGTGCACTAAAACAGAAGCGATAAATAAGCAGGGAAAAAGAAGAAATCCCTCCTCCATTTCAAACTTAGATCTAAATATCACAGAAACAAGGTTATCACGTATAACCAAACTCAATTACGGGCTCACCATAGCCTGTGCTACATGGACACTTCGTTCTGAGTAGCTAAATCTGAAACAAGAACATGCCAGTACCCCGCCGTGACTGTTATAGACACACAGCACGCCCTCCTGCCAGTAAGACGGGAGACATCTCCCGTCACGCACAGAGTGCAGTTGCACCTCCACAGATCTCCAGTATCAGTTCTTGATACTGGTAATGGCTCAAAAGGGCTACCACTTACGGGCTATTCATGCCCGTGCCACCTTTTGGTTGGCTTAATCTTCATCAATCAATCAATCCTGCCAGTAACCCGCCGTGTCTGTTATAGACACACAGCACGCCCTCCTTCGCGTACCTCTCAGTACTCACTTAATTGTACTCACCTAATTGTGCTTGCGGGGGTTGAGCTTTGGCTCTTTGGTCCCGCCTCTCAACTGTCAATCAACAGGTGTACAGATTCCTGAGCCTATTGGGCTTTATCAAATCTACATTTGAAACTGTGTATGGAGTCAGCCTCCACCACATCATTTCCTAGTGCGTTCCATTTATTAACTACTCTGACACTGAAAAAAATCTTTCTAACGTCTCTGTGGCTCATCTGGGTACTAAGTTTCCACCTGTGTCCCCTTGTTCGTGTCCCACCCGTGCTGAAGAGTTTGTCTTTGTCCACCCTGTCAATTCCCCTGAGAATTTTGTAGGTGGTTATCATGTCTCCCCTTACTCTTCTGTTTTCCAGGGATGTGAGGTTCAGCTCCTTTAGCCTTTCCTCGTAGCTCAATCCTCTCAGTTCCGGGACGAGCCTGGTGGCATACCGCTGAATCTTCTCTAACTTCGTCTTCTCTCTGTGTCAAGTACGGTGTGTTAGGAAAGCCTGTCGTCAGTGTTCTCACGTCGTAAGGAGCGAGACCAGCTGTCAGGCCACCTACGAGGTCTTGCATGAATGTGCATGAGTAAGTGAATGGGAAAGGTAGCCATACCTGCAGGTACAAGATCTTGTTCCTTTTTTCTGTGTTGATCTAAGTAGTCATCCAGCGTTCTCACCTTCTTAAGAGGCCATGAGATCTAAATATGCCAAAAATATGCAATAAATGAAAACTAGTTCGATTTCAATCAAACTTTTTTGACGAGTTGTATATGAAAAGAGTTTCATCTGGTCCAAGTCTCAGTATCGTAGCATAAATAGGAAGAGAGAAAAAAATATTGAATTATGTGTCAAAAAAATTCCAAAATGGTCAAAAATTAACATCAAACACATGTGTCCACTGAAATCATGTCTATGACTCTTAGCTATCACAATAGCATATATTACAAAAAAAATAATAATTAGTTTCATCCAAAAAAACTGAAGTTATTTTTTTTAAGCTTCTTATTTCTTTAAATTTCTTTTTTTTAAGTATCTTATTGGGGTTCTACTACCCAAAATCATTTACGTCCTCTAATTACTCAACACAAAGCTGCTATTAGGACAATATCTAACTCTGGCCCCAGACATCACTCGGTACCCTTACTCAAATCTCTGAATATGTTAGATATTAAGTCACTGCACATCCTCTCATGTGTATTTTATATATATAAAATGCTGAACTGTAATGTCAATCCTGACCTTAAAAGCTTCCTAGAAGGTTGTAACAGGTCCCATGAGCACCACACCGGAAACAAATACCTATTTGATATTCCAAGAGTACGACTTAGTCAAACTAGAAAATGCTTTACAAACCAAGGGACCTCGAATGTGGAATGACCTTCCCAATTATGTTAATGACTGTACCTCTCCCAACCAGTTTAAGATAAAAACTAAGTACCACCTAATTAACTCAATGTAACCTACCTCACCCCTAAATGTCAACCCATGTCTTCTATTTTAAACAATGCTGTTTGTTGACCAAATTGTATTTTTGTTTTTTTCTGCCATGTTCCCGCCCCCCTTTTTCTTATTTTTTCTCAACACAATTTATACTTTAATCTCAAGTTTTAGTTTTAGTATTTTTCCTGCCCGAAACGCTTTGCGTAATAGTGGCTTTAGTATGCACTAGCTCTATCTATAAATCCATCAACTTTTGTATTTCACCTTGTATGTATGTACTTTACCTGAATAAATATTTGTATTTGTTTATCGGCCAATTTGCATGAAACCTGTACAGCTGACTGCACGTAAGCAGCTGTACAGGTTGTAAGGGTGCTAATTTTGGAGGAAATTGGTTGATGTCAACCTCAACCCACAGATGGCAGCACCTTAGACTTTAATTTATAATGATTTATTTTTCAAGTAACATAAACGTAGTCCTTACTCTTTCATTTTAATGCAATTTACATGAAACTTACATCTTACATGTAAAGTTTATGTTTCTAAAATCTCATGCCAGCGTTTTTTCATAAGTTCATTTATTGGTTTTATAATAGCATTAAACATGATATATTTGCATAATTTTGGGGTAACTTTGACTATTTGTATTAGTAAAACTAAACATATTTTGGAAAATCCGCGGCGTAAGAGCCTTTATTATATGCTAATGTGTCAGAAAAGTGTCATAGAATGATTATATTTAAAACTTGTGGTTATAGGAACTTACTGAAAATGTGTAAAATTCGTTGAAACATAAAATAAATCTCCCTTTCTATTTAGGTTGCCGTACTGGAACATGGAACACCCAGGCGTACCCAGCACATAGGTTGGAATCCTCCTCGTGGATCGAACTGATCTTTACATGGATACATCTTAATGTGATTTCTTTGTGTAGGAAAGATATTAATAAATTTGATAAGTTTAGATATAGGAAGGACTGAGTTAATACTGGTTTGGTAACGGATGTGGATTTATGGAATCATTTACCAGGTAACATAATAGACGTGGGGACACTTAATTGTTTGAAACTGCGGGTAGACATATATAACTGATTTTTGGGGATATAAATAGGAGCTGCCATGAATGGGAAAACAGGTTTTATCCAATTGGTGGATATAAATAGGATTCTCAAATATTAGGGGGACTCCCGGTTTGCCTCCTGCCTTCTCATTCGAGGGGCAGTGGCGGGCGTCGTTCCCCAGAGCAGGCCAAAGCGCATCGTTGAGCCTGCCAAAGAGCAGAATATGGAAACTCAACAGCTACTCGCCCGATGGATGTTAATGGGAAAACAGGTTTTAGGCAATTTCCTTAATCCTTGTGTTCTTATATCTTATCTTCAGAATAGTGTCTGTATCGCCATAATATGGTTATGTATTACCGAGTCACACTAACTTATCAACCACAAATAAACTTTAGCAATGCTGAAAATGTCAATACAATAAATAATGGAATAAGGAAAACATGTCATATATTTGAAAGTTTATTTTTCAAGTTTTTCAAGACAAATCATTGTTGTAAATCAAAATGTTGCTTAAGAAAACTACAAATGATCCCATAATGCCTGTATTCCAAGACATTATTTCGTCATATGGTCGAAAAATGCCTTATGTTTGTGAGCAAAATGTTTCTTTTTTAACTCGGAGAGAACATCACCAATTTTGGAAACATGTTCATTAAAGTCTTGAACCTTAGAGTGAAAATGCTGTTTCTCTGCAATATGTTTATCGTTTAACTCTGAAAGTTTTTCGTTAAAGTCATGAACTTTAGATTCTAAATGTTGCCCAATGTCAAACTTGGTCTCCGTGGGACAATAAGTGCCTTCAGTCTCCATGGTTGTCAACAAAGTGGTAGTCACTTCGAGGGTGAGATGGTGGAAAGTCGTCGACGTCACAGATATTCGGCTGGTTTCGGGTGTGGCGATAGTGACCAACTGTGGCACTCGAGAGGTTTCCTTAACTATCTTGTAATCAGTAGTCGTGCAAATACGTGTCCTGAGCATCGTTTCCGTCAACTGTTTCGTTTCCGTATTGGTGGTTGTGAGTGTTGACGTTCGCGTTCTCCTCCAGTATACATAACCCACATGAACATTGGTCATCTTGATGTTGCAAGTACGTGTCACAAGTTGTGTGTCAGAAATGGTGTCATTACTGGCCACAAAGATTGTAGAGAACACAAAGTTCGTGGCGGTGAGCGTCGTGAGATCCGGTAAGTCAGTCACTGTCTTAGTCACAAGCACTGTTGATGGTTGCATAATGGTTGAGGTTATGTTAATATCTTGATAGAGGTAGTCGTATGTGTTCAAGGTGACGGTGGACGTTACTGGAGAGATCTCGATATGTTCACTGATGATTGTGTGGACAGTGTCCTCACAAGTTTGCAGAGGGGCAGTGGGCTCGTGCCAGGCCAGGGCCGCCCCCAGAAGACAACACAAGAGGAGCACACGCATTATCGTGCACTGTTCTTAACTGCTGCACCAAACACAAGACCAGGAGTGAATGTGTCCAAGTGGTTCCGGGATATATATAATCGGACGAGGCCAAGGGTGTGGTGCTGTGGTACTGAAGACGTGTGCAAAGAACCATGACATATTTTCAAGAGTTAACAGCCTTCCACGTGGCTGTTAATTTTCGTCACAGCCTTCCTTGTGACGAAAGATACAAATGTTTATCAAGAAACTCGAGGAGTAGGATATGATACAACTGAAATGTTTATAAAAACATATATACAAATGTTTCATACGGCATTTATATCCAAATAAACTTATTCGTTATTCACTTTTGTATTAAGACCCCATATTAATCATGACTATTAAATTATTCCCAATGTCCAGCTCATACCTAATAACTCTTAAAGTTACCTTTACCTGACAACAATACACATGACAGCATTAAACAAATCTGCCAATATTTCGTCCATTTTGAAGACCTGTTTAGAGCCTCTTGTAGAGAGTGTATCTCCTTGTCTGCAGTGATTTCCCGCCATATTTGTGTATGGTGTGTAAATCTGTGAATGTTGCTGCTCAATCCTGTCACTAAATCGTTTGTAACATCATCAGAATACAGGGAACTGAAGAAAGTCTTTTAGCCCATAGGTGGCAGCGCCTCCCAATATCCGGTCTTACTCATTCATAAATGTCTAACCTAATAGTTAATTATTAAGTGATGCCAAGTCTACTACTTTATATGGTAATTTGTTGCACACATCAAAAAAAATCCCAACCATTATTACCAAGTTTTTCCTAAAAGTAATCTATATATGAGGTAAATAAGAGAGTTCCCATATCAGAGCCTCGGGTACCCAACTTACAACTGGTTCCCACACACTCACTAATTCCATTTATATAATTTATTCAACCTGCACGACCTAGAAAACGTCGCATTTTGATGTATACTCTACCTATGGCCAAAAATTGGATCACTAGAAATTTTATACAACGGTAGCAGGCCGCAAAAGTAACATACTGTCCCGTTTCCTGTTCTGGGTCCTCTGCTAGGTTAAGATATCGAAAACAAAGTAAACTTTAGTACAACAGTTATATCACTTTAGTACAACAATTTCTTAACGTTGGGAATCTTAAGAAGACGAACTGATTTGTTTCCTTTGAGATAATCAAGCTCATATCCAACTTAAAGTAGCACTTCCAATACTGTTAACCTCTGTCTTTTAATCAGTTTTTCGTGAGGCACAGTATTAAAAGTTTTGCAAAAGTCAGTGTACACAACATCACAAATCTTTCCACTATCCACTGCCATAAATAAGCTGGAATAATATGAAAACAAATACATCAAACATGAGCTGCCTTAGTAAAACCATGATGTGAATCATTTTATATCTATCTTTTGAAGATGAAAACGAATGGGTTTTGCTATTATTAATTCAAGTAATTTCCCCACAATAGATATTAAGCATCTTGGCCGATAAATTGACGAAAGTGATCTATCTCCTCTCTTAAAAATTGGGGGCCACATTAGCAACCTTCCACGACTCTGAATGACACTAAAGATTTATTGAACGTGCAACTAACAAAGCTCTCTACATTCTTTAAGTTCCCTGACAAACATAACATTAGAACATAAGAACATAAGAACAAAGGTAACTGCAGAAGGCCTATTGGCCCATACGAGGAAGCTCCTATCTATAACTACCCAATCCCACTCATATACTTGTCCAACTCGCATTATCTTTCATACTTACGAGTAAACGAAAAAAATTATGAAGAGGTAAAATGTATAGATTGATTGATGATTGATAAAGATTAAGCCACCCAAGAGGTGGCACGGGCATGAATAGCCCGTAAGTGGTACAATTTTTTTCAGTAACTCTTTTCAGTATTCTGAGGTTGCATTTAATCACCAAACTGTTATCGCGGGGGAGGATACTGCTTCACAGTCTTTATGAGGGTGTCCAGCTGCTGGACACCTTTGTTGACCAGGAGAGTGGCTGTGTTGAATGCTTCAGGGTGGCCACTGCAAGATTCAGGAACTCTTAAAGCTCTTCTAAGGTCGTTGGTTGCTTCACATTCCAGAAGATAGTGAAGTAATGGCTTAACTGTGACAGTTTGGCAGAAGATGCACTCTCTCTGTCGGGGTTCACCAATCTCCCAGTTGCATCTGTAACCTAGACGTAGTCTATATAACCTAACTGCTATTTCCCTGTGGATTCCTTTTGGGATATTTAACCTTTCTAATTTGGTTGCCTGAAGATACCATGTTGCAGAGGGCGAACCTTCAGCTATTCTCTGGTGTAGGTAGGCTTTGTTGAGGTGTGAGAGTTTTTTGGTGATGATGTTTTTTATGTTGGGTTGGGTTGAATTGTTTTATGTATCACTGGATGACGAGTTGCCAATTTAGCAATTTCATCGGCTTTCCCATTTAATGGGATTCCAACATGGGATGGGATCCAGTTTAAGGTTATGTTGAGTCCTTTGCCTTTAGCGACTGCTCCAAGATACAAAATGGTGGTAATTATTTCCACGTTATCTTTCCACTGTTTTTGTCCTAGTATTTGAAGTGCAGCTTTTGAGTCTGTGTGTATGACTACATTTTGAGTGTTTTGTGCAATCACATATGCGAAACCTGTTGTATGGCAAACAGCTCAGTTTGGGTTGATGATACTAGTCCTCCCAGTCTCCAATATGCCTGTACGCTGGCCGTGCAAAGAGCAGCGCCAGCACTCTCATATTCTGTGTCCACCGATCCGTCTGTGAAGATGTGGGTGGTTCCTGCTACTGCAATGCTATACATTTGCTCTTCTATTATGCGCCTTAGGATTGTCGGATCATAGGCAGCCTTTTTCATTGGGAGGCTTTCTATTACTATTTTGAAAGTAGGCTCTTCCCACGGTGCGGAAGGAGTGTAATTTGGGTGTGGATGATCACCCTCTCTATCAAGAATCATGCTTTTTAAATGTAGTCTGTTTAGGACTTTTTCTGCTCTTGCAGCCCAAGAGTTTCCATTGTAAAATGTATAAATATTTAGGCACATATATTTGGTATACCTGTGAGAGTTTGAAGCCGAGTTGATCAGACTGTTTGGTCAATGTCAGAGGAGATAACACATTTGAAAACCTTAACATTTTGAGGAAAAGGAGTGGGAGTCCCTGTGCTACGCATGATATACTAGAGTACTTTGAGATCTCTTATTGATTATGCTGCACCAGTCGTCTCTTGTTATGATAAAGGTAAACAAAACAAGTTGGAGAAGTTACAAAACGAAGCCATGATAATAATCTTAGAATGCCGAGGAAATGCTGTGACTGTGATAATGAGGACGGACTTGAACTTACGGAGTATTGGGGAGAGAGTTTCTGGGATAAATATATTTTTCAGCGATTACACTAATGAGAGGCGGGAGAGCTAATGAACTAATCCACGCACTTCAAGAGAACGAAAAAAATGTACATTGTTCTACGACAATTTCAGCCCCGCTCCTTTACGGGCTATGCATGCCCGTGCCACCTCTTGGGTGGCTTAATCTTTATCAATCAATCAATCCCCGCTCCTATGCCAGGTAAGTCCACTACGGGCTCACCATAGCCCGTGCTACTTGAAACGTTTTGTTCCCAGTAGCTGAATCTTAAACAACAACATGTACATTGTTTTTAATATATAATAAGAGAGGATCATTGAGAACTTTATGTCCTAATGTGAAAAATATGATCTAGTGTGTAATACACTAGATCACTATGTATTAGTGTGTAGTATGTCGCACACACATACACACTAGATCACTATGTATTAGTGTGTAGTATGTCGCACACTCATACACACTAGATCACTATGTATTAGTGTGTAGTATGTCGCACACTCATACACACTAGATCACTATGTATTAGTGTGTAGTATGTCGCACACTCACACATACTAGATCACTATGTATTAGTGTGTAGTATGTCGCACACACATACACACTAGATCACTATGTATTAGTGTGTAGTATGTCACACACTCACACATACTAGATCACTATGTATTAGTGTGTAGTATGTCGCACACACATACACACTAGATCACTATGTATTAGTGTGTAGGATGTCGCAAACACTCATACACACTAGATCACTATGTATTAGTGTGTAGTATGTCGCATACTCACACACTAGATCACTATGTATTAGTGTGTAGTATGTCGCACACTCATACACACTAGATCACTATGTATTAGTGTGTAGGATGTCGCACACTCATACACTAGATCACTATGTATTAGTGTGTAGGATGTCGCACACTCATACACACTAGATCACTATGTATTAGTGTGTAGTATGTCGCACACTCATACACACTAGATCACTATGTATTAGTGTGTAGTATGTCGCACACTCATACACTAGATCACTATGTATTAGTGTGTAGTATGTCGCACACTCATTCACTAGATCACTATGTATTAGTGTGTAGTATGTCGCACACACATACACACTAGATCACTATGTATTAGTGTGTAGTATGTCGCACACTCATACACACTAGATCACTATGTATTAGTGTGTAGTATGTCGCACACTCACACACTAGATCACTATGTATTAGTGTGTAGGATGTCGCACACTCATACACACTAGATCACTATGTATTAGTGTGTAGTATGTCGCACACTCATACACTAGATCACTATGTATTAGTGTGTAGTATGTCGCACACTCATACACACTAGATCACTATGTATTAGTGTGTAGTATGTCGCACACTCATACACTAGATCACTATGTATTAGTGTGTAGTATGTCGCACACTCATACACACTAGATCACTATGTATTAGTGTGTAGGATGTCGCAAACTCATACACACTAGATCACTATGTATTAGTGTGTAGTATGTCGCACACTCATACACTAGATCACTATGTATTAGTGTGTAGTATGTCGCACACTCATACACTAGATCACTATGTATTAGTGTGTAGTATGTCGCACACTCATACACACTAGATCACTATGTATTAGTGTGTAGTATGTCGCACACTCACACACTAGATCACTATGTATTAGTGTGTAGTATGTCGCACACTCATACACACTAGATCACTATGTATTAGTGTGTAGTATGTCGCACACTCATACACACTAGATCACTATGTATTAGTGTGTAGGATGTCTCACATTCACACACTAGATCACTATGTATTAGTGTGTAGTGCGTCACACATGCTAGATCACTATGTACTAAAGTGTATTTTTTTAAACAATATAGATAAATATAAATTAGTGGATTACCGCAATAAATTGTGTGGATGTGTGTTAACGGCATGATAGAGAAAACTCTTGGGAGGTTCAAATACTTTGCACCAAGAATGTAATAAAACTCTTTGATTTATTTTGTAATATATACCCTGACAACTATTGCATATTGTTAATGCATTTGTAATGTACATTATAATTATTATTAGCATATTTTGGTAGCAGTCTTTCCTGTAGGCTAAGAGTAAGCGTCTAGCTAAATAAAAGTGTAAAAATTATCATTAGGGAGACTATTTTTCAACTTCCTTCTCAAGTGAAGCAAATGTAAGGAAAATAGGTAAGATTCGTGCTATAATCATTGATCTCACCCTTCAGATTCAATTTAATAACATTTTATTAATTTGCATGGATTTCTAAGCGCTTTTAGGGACCTGCAATGGAGGAAGTAGAAATAGCCAAAACTACTCCATCATTTTGAGATGTATTTTATTATTTCAATAGACATGAGTTTGGTGGTGTGGTTTATGGGTGTTGATGTTTTAATTTGTACACTGGTAAAGTCACACTCAGATTAGGCGGCGGCACTTAGTTCACTCTAGACTACTGAGTTACTCACAGACGATCTCGATCTCACAGATGTTACCCGATACCTGTCTGTTTCGTCCGGTGTTTAAAGACTTGGGCCATTCTCGAAGATTTCTAAACAATATAATCACGCTCACGATTCTGGGCGAGCGCTGGTATATCGAGCAGAACAGAGTTTAACTTGACGGCGAGGGACAGGTGGTGGATTCTACTCAATTGGCTGACACATTAGAATCATACGTCTACCACGTACATTGTTTCCCCAAAAGAATACCTTTGCATTTTGTCGGGGAGCGGACAGCGCGCTGTACTTGTGATCCTGTGGTCCTGGGTTCGATCCCGGGCGCCGGCGAGAAACAATGGGCAGAGTTTCTTTCACCCTATGCCCCTGTTACCTAGCAGTAAAATAGGTACCTGGGTGTTAGTCAGCTGTCACGGGCTGCTTCCTAGGGGTGGAGGCCAGGTCGAGGACCGGGCCGCGGGGACACTAAAGCCCCAAAGTCATCTCAAGATAATCTCAAGATAACCCATACCCATCCCGTGAGCGGTGGTGTAAAGGATTACAGAGGCACATAATCGGTTCAGGAACTGAACCCTCTAGTTCGTTTTGCTAAGCCAATAACAATCTTTTGACGCTAATTACAAAATTATTAATGTTTCATATACATGTACACATACTCATACATACATGTACATATATATATATATGTATACATATACATATTTAATCACCCACACAAACACACACATCAATAATCTTGTGTCACAAGTAATTCAGCAAGAGGTTCACAACAGTCACTATACAACAGTACCACGCCGTGTCTGTTATAGACACACAGCACGCCCTCCTGCCAGTACCACGCCGTGTCTGTTATAGACACACAGCACGCCCTCCTGCCAGTACCCCGCCGTGTCTGTTATAGACACACAACACGCCCTCCTGCCAGTACCACGCCGTGTCTGTTATAGACACACAGCACGCCCTCCTGCCAGTACCCCGCCGTGTCTGTTATAGACACACAGCACGCCCTCCTGCCAGTACCCAGCCGTGTCTGTTATAGACACACAACACGCCCTCCTGCCAGTACCACGCCGTGTCTGTTATAGACACACAGCACGCCCTCCTGCCAGTACCACGCCGTGTCTGTTATAGACACACAGCACGCCCTCCTGCCAGTACCACGCCGTGTCTGTTATAGACACACAGCACGCCCTCCTGCCAGTACCACGCCGTGTCTGTTATAGACACACAGCACGCCCTCCTGCCAGTACCACGCCGTGTCTGTTATAGACACACAGCACGCCCTCCTGCCAGTACCACGCCGTGTCTGTTATAGACACACAGCACGCCCTCCTGCCAGTACCACGCCGTGTCTGTTATAGACACACAGCACGCCCTCCTGCCAGTACCCCGCCGTGACTGTTATAGACACACAGCACGCCCTCCTGCCAGTACCCCGCCGTGACTGTTATAGACACACAGCACGCCCTCCTGCCAGTACCCCGCCGTGACTGTTATAGACACACAGCACGCCCTCCTGCCAGTACCACGCCGTGACTGTTATAGACACACAGCACGCCCTCCTGCCAGTACCCCGCCGTGACTGTTATAGACACACAGCACGCCCTCCTGCCAGTACCCGCCGTGACTGTTATAGACACACAGCACGCCCTCCTGCCAGTACCCGCCGTGACTGTTATAGACACACAGCACGCCCTCCTGCCAGTACCCCGCCGTGACTGTTATAGACACACAGCACGCCCTCCTGCCAGTACCACGCCGTGTCTGTTATAGACACACAGCACGCCCTCCTGCCAGTACCCCGCCGTGACTGTTATAGACACACAGCACGCCCTCCTGCCAGTACCACGCCGTGTCTGTTATAGACACACAGCACGCCCTCCTGCCAGTACCACGCCGTGTCTGTTATAGACACACAGCACGCCCTCCTGCCAGTACCACGCCGTGTCTGTTATAGACACACAGCACGCCCTCCTGCCAGTACCCCGCCGTGTCTGTTATAGACACACAGCACGCCCTCCTGCCAGTACCCCGCCGTGTCTGTTATAGACACACAGCACGCCCTCCTGCCAGTACCCGCCGTGACTGTTATAGACACACAGCACGCCCTCCTGCCAGTACCCGCCGTGACTGTTATAGACACACAGCACGCCCTCCTGCCAGTACCACGCCGTGTCTGTTATAGACACACAGCACGCCCTCCTGCCAGTCACCATTTGGTCCGGGAGACATCTCCCGTCACGCAGGGTGCAGTCGCGCCTCCACATATCTCCAGTAACATCTCTTGATACTGGTAATGGCTCAAAAGGGCGACCACTTACGGGCTATTCATGCCCGTGCCACCTCTTGGGTGGCTTAATATTTATCAATCAATCAATCCTGCCAGTACCCCGCCGTGACTGTTATAGACACACAGCATTATAGTCCCAACAGGCGACACAGCCTTCTCATTGGGGACCCAAGGTCCCACAAGCTCCTTCACAACCCCCTGCATCACGTGCAGGCATTATCCCTGGTCTTCTTAGATAATGTCTAAGTTGTCTGGTTGCAGGACCAGACAACCAGCGCTTTGTTAGTGAACTAAACAACTAAACGCATTATACATAGACAATGGCCTGGCCTCCATCATAGCCACTGGCGTAAATCTCACTGCCTCCTCTACCACTCCGGAGACTACCACCAGAAAGACCATGCGGTCAACTTCAACACCGACTCCAGAACCGCCCATGACCCGATTGATGAAGATTAAGCCACCCAAAAGGTGGCACGGGCATGAATAGCCCGTAAGTGGTGGCCCTTTTGAGCCATTACCAGTATCAATAGATGATACTGGAGATCTGTGGAGGTGCGACTGCACCCTGCGTGACGGGAGATGTTTCCCGTCGTGCCATGACCCGGGGACACATACAGAGGTAATTCCTTCTTCAGCTCCCAACACTCCTACCATCACTATCTCAGCAGCCGCGCTAGCAGACGTGCTGTCTACACACGATAACAGCACCACCAGCGCTCCTGAAATAGCTACAACAACCAATCAACGACACCTAACGCTGCGAGACGAAGAACAAAAACGCCCACTACGGAGGTTACGGGCTCCTCAAACGAGGAAATCATAGTAGGAGCTCCACCGCCGCATCACAAATACGACACCTACAAGGTTCAAGACTTCCTCATGGAGGGCACGTCACCAAACTCCAACGTCAGCACTGCTCAGCTAAAGTCGCAGGCAAAGAAAAAACGGAAAACCTAGAGGTCCACACTAATCCCACCAGCTCCATAACTGGTATAGCCATGATGAAAACCATCATGAAGACCCCATCCATCGCCAGATCTCTAGTATCAACCACTGATACAGATAATGGCTCCAAAGAGCCTCCACTTACGGGCTCACCATAGCCCGTGCTACTATAATTTATTGTTCTGAGTAGCGAATCTTAAACAACAACAATATTCATCTCATCCCACAGAGCCAAAGTAGCGGAAGGAATATCCATTGCGATATGGTTCGAACAAGCCACTAATTACTCCTCTTTCATGCCTGACAAAAAGATATCCAGAGACATTGCAGTAGCCATACACAGACTCAGACTTGGTTACAAATGCTGCTGGGAGGTAATGAACCCAATAGTTAAAGAGTGTCACTCTTGTGAAACAGAAGCAGAGGCGCCACTATTGCACTACTTACTGGAATGTGAAGCTACTGAATCCCTGCGCATCAAACTTAACATTAATCCTGCGACAGCAGCTGCATTATATGCACATTCCACAGCGACTACAATGATTAAAAAAGCCGTTGAGGAATGGGACTCATTAGTGAGCATTCTGCATCTACATCCGCCACCAAGATAATGTTAACAAAACAAGATTAAAACCAGTGCACTAAAACAGAAGCGATAAATAAGCAGGGAAAAAGAAGAAATCCCTTCCTCCATTTCAAACTTAGATCCAAATATCACAGAAACAAGGTTATCACGTATAACCAAACTCAATTACGGGCTCACCATAGCCTGTGCTACATGGACACTTCGTTCTGAGTAGCTAAATCTGAAACAAGAACATGCCAGTACCCCGCCGTGACTGTTATAGACACACAGCACGCCCTCCTGCCAGTAAGACGGGAGACATCTCCCGTCACGCACAGAGTGCAGTTGCACCTCCACAGATCTCCAGTATCAGTTCTTGATACTGGTAATGGCTCAAAAGGGCTACCACTTACGGGCTATTCATGCCCGTGCCACCTTTTGGTTGGCTTAATCTTCATCAATCAATCAATCCTGCCAGTAACCCGCCGTGTCTGTTATAGACACACAGCACGCCCTCCTTCGCGTACCTCTCAGTACTCACTTAATTGTACTCACCTAATTGTGCTTGCGGGGGTTGAGCTTTGGCTCTTTGGTCCCGCCTCTCAACTGTCAATCAACTGGTGTACAGATTCCTGAGCCTACTGGGCTTTATCATATCTACATTTGAAACTGTGTATGGAGTCAGCCTCCACCACATCACTTCCTAGTGCATTCCATTTATTAACTACTCTGACACTGAAAAAAATCTTTCTAACGTCTCTGTGGCTCATCTGGGTACTAAGTTTCCACCTGTGTCCCCTTGTTCGTGTCCCACCCGTGCTGAAGAGTTTGTCTTTGTCCACCCTGTCAATTCCCCTGAGAATTTTGTAGGTGGTTATCATGTCTCCCCTTACTCTTCTGTTTTCCAGGGATGTGAGGTTCAGCTCCTTTAGCCTTTCCTCGTAGCTCAATCCTCTCAGTTCCGGGACGAGCCTGGTGGCATACCGCTGAATCTTCTCTAACTTCGTCTTCTCTTTGTGTCAAGTACGGTGTGTTAGGAAAGCCTGTCGTCAGTGTTCTCACGTCGTAAGGAGCGAGACCAGCTGTCAGGCCACCTACGAGGTCTTGCATGAATGTGCATGAGTAAGTGAATGGGAAAGGTAGCCATACCTGCAGGTACAAGATCCTTTATTTAGTGTCCTTTTTTCTGTGTTGATGTAAGTAGTCATCCAGAGTTCTCACCTTCTTAAGAGGCCATGAGTTCTAAATATGCCAAAAATATGCAATAAATGAAAACTAGTTCGATTTCAATCAAACTTTTTTGACGAGTTGTATATGAAAAGAGTTTCATCTGGTCCAAGTCTCAGCATCGTAGCATAAATAGGAAGAGAGAAAAAAATATTGAATTATGTGTCAAAAAATTTCCAAAATGGTAAAAAATTAACATCAAACACATGTGTCCACTGAAATCATGTCTATGACTCTCAGCTATCACAATAGCATATATTACAACAAAAAAAACTGAAGTTATTTTTTTTAAGCTTCTTATTTCTTTAAATTTCTTTTTTTTAAGTATCTTATTGGGGTTCTACTACCCAAAATCATTTACGTCTTCTAATTACTCAACACAAAGCTGCTATTAGGACAATATCTAACTCTGGCCCCAGACATCACTCGGTACCCTTACTCAAATCTCTGAATATGTTAGATATTAAGTCACTGCACATCCTCTCATGTGTATTTTATATATATAAAATGCTGAACTGTAATGTCAATCCTGACCTTAAAAGCTTCCTAGAAGGTTGTAACTGGTCCCATGAGCACCACACCGGAAACAAATACCTATTTGATATTCCAAGAGTACGACTTAGTCAAACTAGAAAATGCTTTACAAACCAAGGGACCTCGAATGTGGAATGACCTTCCCAATTATGTTAATGACTGTACCTCTCCCAACCAGTTTAAGAAAAAACTAAGTACCACCTAATTAACTTAATGTAACCTACCTCACCCCTAAATGTCAACCCATGTCTTCTATTTTAAACAATGCTGTTTGTTGACCAAATTGTATTTTTGTTTTTTTCTGCCATGTTCCCGCCCCCTTTTTCGTTTTTTTCTTATTTTTTCTCAACACAATTTATACTTTAATCTCAAGTTTTAGTTTTAGTATTTTTCCTGCCCGAAACGCTTTGCGTAATAGTGGCTTTAGTATGCACTAGCTCTATCTATAAATCCATCAACTTTTGTATTTCACCTTGTATGTATGTACTTTACCTGAATAAATATTTGTATTTGTTTATCGGCCAATTTGCATGAAACCTGTACAGCTGACTGCACGTAAGCAGCTGTACAGGTTGTAAGGGTGCTAATTTTGGAGGAAATTGGTTGATGTCAACCTCAACCCACAGATGGCAGCACCTTAGACTTTAATTTATAATGATTTATTTTTCAAGTAACATAAACGTAGTCCTTACTCTTTCATTTTAATGCAATTTACATGAAACTTACATCTTACATGTAAAGTTTATGTTTCTAAAATCTCATGCCAGCGTTTTTTCATAAGTTCATTTATTGGTTTTATAATAGCATTAAACATGATATATTTGCATAATTTTGGGGGTAACTTTGACTATTTGTATTAGTAAAACTAAACATATTTTGGAAAATCCGCGGCATAAGAGCCTTTATTATATGCTAATGTGTCAGAAAAGTGTCATAGAATGATTATATTTAAAACTTGTGGTTATAGGAACTTACTGAAAATGTGTAAAATTCGTTGAAACATAAAATAAATCTCCCTTTCTATTTAGGTTGCCGTACTGGAACATGGAACACCCAGGCGTACCCAGCACATAGGTTGGAATCCTCCTCGTGGATCGAACTGATCTTTACATGGATACATCTTAATGTGATTTCTTTGTGTAGGAAAGATATTAATAAATTTGATAAGTTTAGATATAGGAAGGACTGAGTTAATACTGGTTTGGTAACGGATGTGGATTTATGGAATCATTTACCAGGTAACATAATAGACGTGGGGACACTTAATTGTTTGAAACTGCGGGTAGACATATATAACTGATTTTTGGGGATATAAATAGGAGCTGCCATGAATGGGAAAACAGGTTTTATCCAATTTGGTGGATATAAATAGGATTCTCAAATATTAGGGGGACTCCCGGTTTGCCTCCTGCCTTCTCATTCGAGGGGCAGTGGCGGGCGTCGTTCCCCAGAGCAGGCCAAAGCGCATCGTTGAGCCTGCCAAAGAGCAGAATATGGAAACTCAACAGCTACTCGCCCGATGGATGTTAATGGGAAAACAGGTTTTAGGCAATTTCCTTAATCCTTGTGTTCTTATATCTTATCTTCAGAATAGTGTCTGTATCGCCATAATATGGTTATGTATTACCGAGTCACACTAACTTATCAACCACAAATAAACTTTAGCAATGCTGAAAATGTCAATACAATAAATAATGGAATAAGGAAAACATGTCATATATTTGAAAGTTTATTTTCAAGTTTTTCAAGACAAATCATTGTTGTAAATCAAAATGTTGCTTAAGAAAACTACAAATGATCCCATAATGCCTGTATTCCAAGACATTATTTCGTCATATGGTCGAAAAATGCCTTATGTTTGTGAGCAAAATGTTTCTTTTTTAACTCGGAGAGAACATCACCAATTTTGGAAACATGTTCATTAAAGTCTTGAACCTTAGAGTGAAAATGCTGTTTCTCTGCAATATGTTTATCGTTTAACTCTGAAAGTTTTTCGTTAAAGTCATGAACTTTAGATTCTAAATGTTGCCCAATGTCAAACTTGGTCTCCGTGGGACAATAAGTGCCTTCAGTCTCCATGGTTGTCAACAACGTGGTAGTCACTTCGAGGGTGAGATGGTGGAAAGTCGTCGACGTCACAGATATTCGGCTGGTTTCGGGTGTGGCGATAGTGACCAACTGTGGCACTCGAGAGGTTTCCTTAACTATCTTGTAATCAGTAGTCGTGCAAATACGTGTCCTGAGCATCGTTTCCGTCAACTGTTTCGTTTCCGTATTGGTGGTTGTGAGTGTTGACGTTCGCGTTCTCCTCCAGTATACATAACCCACATGAACATTGGTCATCTTGATGTTGCAAGTACGTGTCACAAGTTGTGTGTCAGAAATGGTGTCATTACTGGCCACAAAGATTGTAGAGAACACAAAGTTCGTGGCGGTGAGCGTCGTGAGATCCGGTAAGTCAGTCACTGTCTTAGTCACAAGCACTGTTGATGGTTGCATAATGGTTGAGGTTATGTTAATATCTTGATAGAGGTAGTCGTATGTGTTCAAGGTGACGGTGGACGTTACTGGAGAGATCTCGATATGTTCACTGATGATTGTGTGGACAGTGTCCTCACAAGTTTGCAGAGGGGCAGTGGGCTCGTGCCAGGCCAGGGCCGCCCCCAGAAGACAACACAAGAGGAGCACACGCATTATCGTGCACTGTTCTTAACTGCTGCACCAAACACAAGACCAGGAGTGAATGTGTCCAAGTGGTTCCGGGATATATATAATCGGACGAGGCCAAGGGTGTGGTGCTGTGGTACTGAAGACGTGTGCAAAGAACCATGACATATTTTCAAGAATTAACAGCCTTCCATGTGGCTGTTAATTTTTGTCACAGCCTTCCTTGTGACGAAAGATACAAATGTTTATTATTCCTTATCAAGAAATTCGAGGAGTAGGATATGACATAATTGAAATGTTTATAAAAACATATATACAAATGTTTCATACGGCATTTATATCCAAATAAACTCATTCATTATTCATTTTTGTATTAAGACCCCATATTAATCATGACTATTGTTGACCAGACCACACACTAGAAGGTGAAGGGACGACGACGTTTCGGTCCGTCCTGGACCATTCTCAAGTCGATTGAGAATGGTCCAGGACGGACCGAAACGTCGTTGTCCCTTCACCTTCTAGTGTGTGGTCTGGTCAACATACTTTAGCCACGTTATTGTGACTCATCGCCTGCAATCATGACTATTAAATTATTCCCAATGTCCAGCTCTTTCCTAATAACTCTTAAAGTTACCTTTACCTGAGAACAATACACATGACAGCATTGAACAAATCTGCCAATATTTCGTCCATTTTGAAGACCTGTTTAGAGCCTCTTGTAGAGAGTGTATCTCCTTGTCTGCAGTGATTTCCCGCCATATTTGTGTATGGTGTGTAAATCTGTGAATGTTGCTGCTCAATCCTGTCACTAAATCGTTTGTAACATCATCAGAATACAGGGAACTGAAGAAAGTCTTTTAGCCCATAGGTGGCAGCGCCTCCCAATATCCGGTCTTACTCATTCATAAATGTCTAACCTAATAGTTAATTATTAAGTGATGCCAAGTCTACTACTTTATATGGTAATTTGTTGCACACATCAAAAAAAAATCCCAACCATTATTACCAAGCTTTTCCTAAAATTAATCTATATATGAGATAAATAAGAGAGTTCCCATATCAGAGCCTCGGGTACCCAACTTACAACTGGTTCCCACACACACACTAATTC
This sequence comes from Procambarus virginalis, assembly GCA_020271785.1. Lineage (NCBI taxonomy): Eukaryota > Metazoa > Arthropoda > Malacostraca > Decapoda > Cambaridae > Procambarus > Procambarus virginalis. The sequence continues at coordinate 28,743 of WNGS01095158.1, forward strand.
CATTTATATAATTTATTCAACCTGCACGACCTAGAAAACGTCGCATTTTGATGTATACTCTACCTATGGCCAAAAATTGGATCACTAAAAATTTTATACAATGGTAGCAGGCCGCAAAAGTAACATACTGTCCCGTTTCCTGTTCTGGGTCCTCTGCTAGGTTAAGATATCGAAAACAAAGTAAACTTAAGAACATAAGAACATAAGAACATAAGAACAAAGGCAACTGCAGAAGGCCTATTGGCCCATACGAGGCAGCTCCTATTTATAACCACCCAATCCCACTCATATACATGTCCAACCCATGCTTGAAACAATCGAGGGACCCCACCTCCACAATGTTATGCGGCAATTGGTTCCACAAATCAACAACCCTGTTACTGAACCAGTATTTACCCAAGTCTTTCCTAAATCTAAACTTATCCAATTTATACCCATTGTTTCGCGTTCTGTCCTGTGTTGATACTTTTAATACCCTATTAATATCCCCTTTGTTATGTCCATTCATCCACTTGTAAACCTCTATCATGTCACCCCTAACTCTTCGCCTTTCCAGTGAATGCATTTTTAGCTTTGTTAATCTTTCTTCAAATGAAAGATTTCTAATTTGGGGAATTAACTTAGTCATCCTACGCTGGACACGTTCAAGTGAATTTATATCCATTCTATAATATGGCGACCAAAACTGAACTGCATAATCTAAATGGGGCCTAACCAGAGCAAGATATAGCTTGAGAACCACACCAGGTGTCTTGTTACTTACGCTGCGATTAATAAATCCGAGTGTCCTATTTGCCTTATTACGAACATTTATGCATTGATCCTTTTGTTTTAAATTCTTACTAATTATAACTCCCAGATCCCTTTCGCAATCCGACTTCGCAATCTCAACACCATCTAGCTCGTATCTTGTAACTCTATCATCATTACCTAGCTTCAGAACTTTACATTTATCAGCATTAAACTGCATCTGCCAGTCCTTTGACCATTTCAAAACCCTATCTAGATCAACTTGAAGTGATAGTGAGTCCTCCTCCGAATTAATTTCCCTACCGATTTTCGTATCATCGGCAAATTTGCAAATGTTGCTACTCAAACCTGAATCTAAATCATTGATATATTATTAAACAACAGAGGTCCCAGGACAGAGCCTTGAGGCACTCCACTTACAACATTTTCCCACTCTGACTTGACTGACTTGACTTTAGTACAACAATTATATCACTTTAGTACAACAATTTCTTAACGTTGGGAATCTTAAGAAGACGAACTGATTTGTTTCCTTTGAGATAATCAAGCTCATATCCAACTTAAAGTAGCACTTCCAATACTGTTAACCTCTGTCTTTTTAATCAGTTTTTCGTGAGGCACAGTATTAAAAGTTTTGCAAAAGTCAGTGTACACAACATCACAAATCTTTCCACTATCCACTGCCATAAATAAGCTGGAATAATATGAAAACAAATACATCAAACATGAGCTGCCTTAGAAAAACCATGATGTGAATCATTTTATATCTATCTTTTGAAGATGTAAACGAATGGGCTTTGCTATTATTAATTCAAGTAATTTCCCCACAATAGATATTAAGCATCTTGGCCGATAAATTGACGAAAGTGATCTATCTCCTCTCTTAAAAATTGGGGGCCACATTAGCAATCTTCCACGACTCTGAATGACACTAAAGATTTATTGAACGTGCAACTAACAAAGCTCTCTACATTCTTTAAGTTCCCTGACAAACATAACATTAGAACATAAGAACATAAGAACAAAGGTAACTGCAGAATGCCTATTGGCCCATACGAGGAAGCTCCTATCTATAACTACCCAATCCCACTCATATACTTGTCCAACTCGCATTATCTTTCATACTTACGAGTAAACGAAAAAAATTATGAAGAGGTAAAATGTATAGATTGATTGATGATTGATAAAGATTAAGCCACCCAAGAGGTGGCACGGGCATGAATAGCCCGTAAGTGGTAAAAAAAAATTTCAGTAACTCTTTTCAGTATTCTGAGGTTGCATTTAATCACCAAACTGTTATCGCGGGGGAGGATACTGCTTCACAGTCTTTATGAGGGTGTCCAGCTGTTGGACACCTTTGTTGACCAGGAGAGTGGCTGTGTTGAATGCTTCAGGGTGGCCACTGCAAGATTCAGGAACTCTTAAAGCTCTTCTAAGGTCGTTGGTTGCTTCACATTCCAGAAGATAGTGAAGTAATGGCTTAACTGTGACAGTTTGGCAGAAGATGCACTCTCTCTGTCGGGGTTCACCAATCTCCCAGTTGCATCTGTAACCTAGACGTAGTCTATATAACCTAACTGCTATTTCCCTGTGGATTCCTTTTGGGATATTTAACCTTTCTAATTTGGTTGCCTGAAGATACCATGTTGCAGAGGGCGAACCTTCAGCTATTCTCTGGTGTAGGTAGGCTTTGTTCAGGTGTGAGAGTTTTTTGGTGATGATGTTTTTTATGTTGGGTTGGGTTGAATTGTTTTATGTATCACTGGATGACGAGTTGCCAATTTAGCAATTTCATCGGCTTTCCCATTTAATAGGATTCCAACATGGGATGGGATCCAGTTTAAGGTTATGTTGAGTCCTTTGCCTTTAGCGACTGCTCCAAGATACAAAATGGTGGTAATTATTTCCACGTTATCTTTCCACTGTTTTTGTCCTAGTATTTGAAGTGCAGCTTTTGAGTATGTGTGTATGACTACATTTTGAGTGTTTTGTGCAATCACATATGCGAAACCTGTTGCATGGCAAACAGCTCAGTTTGGGTTGATGATACTAGTCCTCCCAGTCTCCAATATGCCTGTACGCTGGCCGTGCAAAGAGCAGCGCCAGCACTTTCATATTCTGTGTCCACCGATCCGTCTGTGAAGATGTGGGTGGTTCCTGCTACTGCAATGCTATACATTTGCTCTTCTATTATGCGCCTTAGGATTGTCGGATCATAGGCAGCCTTTTTCATTGGGAGGCTTTCTATTACTATTTTGAAAGTAGGCTCTTCCCACGGTGCGGAAGGAGTGTAATTTGGGTGTGGATGATCACCCTCTCTATCAAGAATCATGCTTTTTAAATGTAGTCTGTTTAGGACTTTTTCTGCTCTTGCAGCCCAAGAGTTTCCATTGTAAAATGTATAAATATTTAGGCACATATATTTGGTATACCTGTGAGAGTTTGAAGCCGAGTTGATCAGACTGTTTGGTCAATGTCAGAGGAGGCGGGAGACCTAATGAACTAATCCACGCACTTCAAGAGAACGAAAAAATGTACATTGTTCTACGACAATTGCAGCCCCGCTCCTTTACGGGCTATGCATGCCCGTGCCACCTCTTGGGTGGCTTAATCTTTATCAATCAATCAATCCCCGCTCCTATGCCAGGTAAGTCCACTACGGGCTCACCATAGCCCGTGCTACTTGAAACGTTTTGTTCCCAGTAGCTGAATCTTAAACAACAACATGTACATTGTTTTTAATATATAATAAGAGAGGATAATTGAGAACTTTATGTCCTAATGTGAAAAATATGATCTAGTGTGTAATACACTAGATCACTATGTATTAGTGTGTAGTATGTCGCACACACATACACACTAGATCACTATGTATTAGTGTGTAGTATGTCGCACACACATACACACTAGATCACTATGTATTAGTGTGTAGTATGTCGCACACACATACACACTAGATCACTATGTATTAGTGTGTAGTATGTCGCACACTCACACACACTAGATCACTATGTATTAGTGTGTAGTATGTCGCACACTCATACACACTAGATCACTATGTATTAGTGTGTAGTATGTCGCACACTCATACACACTAGATCACTATGTATTAGTGTGTAGGATGTCGCACACTCACACACACTAGATCACTATGTATTAGTGTGTAGTGTGTCGCACACTCACACACACTAGATCACTATGTATTAGTGTGTAGTGTGTCGCACACTCACACACACTAGATCACTATGTATTAGTGTGTAGTATGTCGCACACTCATACACACTAGATCACTATGTATTAGTGTGTAGGATGTCGCACACTCATACACACTAGATCACTATGTATTAGTGTGTAGGATGTCGCACACTCATACACACTAGATCACTATGTATTAGTGTGTAGTATGTCGCACACTCATACACACTAGATCACTATGTATTAGTGTGTAGGATGTCGCATACTCACACACTAGATCACTATGTATTAGTGTGTAGGATGTCGTACGCTCACACACACACTAGATCACTATGTATTAGTGTGTAGGATGTCTCACATTCACACACTAGATCACTATGTATTAGTGTGTAGTGTGTCACACATTCACACACTAGATCACTATGTACTAAAGTGTATTTTTTTAAACAATTTAGATAAATATAAATTAGTGGATTACCGCAATCAATTGTGTGGATGTGTGATAACGGCATGATAGAGAAAACTCTTGGGAGGTTCAAACACTTTGTACCAAGAATGTAATAAAACTCTTTGATTTATTTTGTAATATATATCCAGACAACTATTGCATATTGTTAATGCATTTGTAATGTACATTATAATTATTATTAGCATATTTAGGTAGCAGTCTTTCCTGTAGGGTAAGAGTAAGCGTCTGGCTAAATAAAAGTGTAAAAATTATCATTAGGGAGACTATTTTTCAACTTCCTTCTCAAGTGAAGCAAATGTAAGGAAAATAGGTAAGATTCGTGCTATAATCATTGATCTCACCCTTCAGATTCAATTTAATAACATTTTATTATTTTGCATGGATTTCTAAGCGCTTTTAGGGACCTGCAATGGAGGAAGAAGAAATAGCCAAAACTACTCCATCATTTTGAGATGTATTTTATTATTTCAATAGATATGATTTTGGTGGTGTGGTTTATGGGTGTTGATGTTTTAATTTGTACACTGGTAAAGTCACACTCAGATTAGGCGGCGGCACTTAGTTCACTCTAGACGACTGAGTTACTCACAGACGATCTCGATCTCACAGATGTTACCCGATACCTGTCTGTTTCGTCCGCTGTTTAAAGACTTGGGTCATTCTCGAAGATTTCTAAACAATATAATCACGCTCACGATTCTGGGCGAGCGCTGGTATATGGAGCAGAACACAGAGTTTAACTTGACGGCGAGGGACAGGTGGTGGATTCTACTCAATTGGCTGACACATTAGAATCATACGTCTACCACGTACATTGTTTCCCCAAAGAATACCTTTGCATTTTGTCGGGGAGCCGGTCGGCCGAGCGGACAGCGCGCTGGACTTGTGATCCTGTGGTCCTGGGTTCGATCCCGGGCGCCGGCGAGAAACAATGGGCAGAGTTTCTTTCACCCTATGCCCCTGTTACCTAGCAGTAAAATAGGTACCTGGGTGTTAGTCAGCTGTCACGGGCTGCTTCCTAGGGGTGGAGGCCAGGTCGAGGACCGGGCCGCGGGGACACTAAAGCCCCAAAGTCATCTCAAGATAATCTCAAGATAACCCATACCCATCCCGTGAGCGGTGGTGTAAAGGATTACAGAGGCACATAATCGGTTCAGGAACTGAACCCTCTAGTTCGTTTGCTAAGCAAATAACAATCTTTTGACGCTAATTACAAAATTATTAATGTTTCATATGCATGTACACATACTCATACATACATGTACATATATATATATGTATACATATACATATTTAATCACCCACACAACACACACATCAATAATCTTGTGTCACAAGTAATTCAGCAAGGGGTTCACAACAGTCACTATACAACAGTACCACGCCGTGTCTGTTATAGACACACAGCACGCCCTCCTGCCAGTACCACGCCGTGTCTGTTATAGACACACAGCACGCCCTCCTGCCAGTACCACGCCGTGACTGTTATAGACACACAGCACGCCCTCCTGCCAGTACCACGCCGTGACTGTTATAGACACACAGCACGCCCTCCTGCCAGTACCACGCCGTGACTGTTATAGACACACAGCACGCCCTCCTGCCAGTACCCCGCCGTGACTGTTATAGACACACAGCACGCCCTCCTGCCAGTACCCCGCCGTGTCTGTTATAGACACACAGCACGCCCTCCTGCCAGTACCACGCCGTGTCTGTTATAGACACACAACACGCCCTCCTGCCAGTACCACGCCGTGTCTGTTATAGACACACAGCACGCCCTCCTGCCAGTACCCCGCCGTGTCTGTTATAGACACACAGCACGCCCTCCTGCCAGTACCACGCCGTGACTGTTATAGACACACAGCACGCCCTCCTGCCAGTACCCCGCCGTGTCTGTTATAGACACACAGCACGCCCTCCTGCCAGTACCCCGCCGTGTCTGTTATAGACACACAGCACGCCCTCCTGCCAGTACACCGCCGTGACTGTTATAGACACACAGCACGCCCTCCTGCCAGTACCACGCCGTGACTGTTATAGACACACAGCACGCCCTCCTGCCAGTCACCATTTGGTCCGGGAGACATCTCCCGTCACGCAGGGTGCAGTCGCGCCTCCACATATCTCCAGTAACATCTCTTGATACTGGTAATGGCTCAAAAGGGCGACCACTTACGGGCTATTCATGCCCGTGCCACCTCTTGGGTGGCTTAATATTTATCAATCAATCAATCCTGCCAGTACCCCGCCGTGACTGTTATAGACACACAGCATTATAGTCCCAACAGGCGACACAGCCTTCTCATTGGGGACCCAAGGTCCCACAAGCTCCTTCACAACCCCCTGCATCACGTGCAGGCATTATCCCTGGTCTTCTTAGATAATGTCTAAGTTGTCTGGTTGCAGGACCAGACAACCAGCGCTTTGTTAGTGAACTAAACAACTAAACGCATTATACATAGACAATGGCCTGGCCTCCATCATAGCCACTGGCGTAAATCTCACTGCCTCCTCTACCACTCCGGAGACTACCACCAGAAAGACCATGCGGTCAACTTCAACACCGACTCCAGAACCGCCCATGACCCGATTGATGAAGATTAAGCCACCCAAAAGGTGGCACGGGCATGAATAGCCCGTAAGTGGTGGCCCTTTTGAGCCATCACCAGTATCAATAGATGATACTGGAGATCTGTGGAGGTGCGACTGCACCCTGCGTGACGGGAGATGTTTCCCGTCGTGCCATGACCCGGGTGACACAAACAGAGGTAATTCCTTCTTCAGCTCCCAACACTCCTACCATCACTATCTCAGCAGCCGCGCTAGCAGACGTGCTGTCTACACACGATAACAGCACCACCAGCGCTCCTGAAATAGCTACAACAACCAATCAACGACACCTAACGCTGCGAGACGAAGAACAAAAACGCCCACTACGGAGGTTACGGGCTCCTCAAACGAGGAAATCATAGTAGGAGCTCCACCGCCGCATCACAAATACGACACGTACACGGTTCAAGACTTCCTCATGGAGGCCACGTCACCAAACTCCAACGTCAGCACTGCTCAGCTAAAGTCGCAGGCAAAGAAAAAACGGAAAACCTAGAGGTCCACACTAATCCCACCAGCTCCATAACTGGTATAGCCATGATGAAAACCATCATGAAGACCCCATCCATCGCCAGATCTCTAGTATCAACCACTGATACAGATAATGGCTCCAAAGAGCCTCCACTTACGGGCTCACCATAGCCCGTGCTACTATAATTTATTGTTCTGAGTAGCGAATCTTAAATAACAACAATATTCATCTCATCCCACAGAGCCAAAGTAGCGGAAGGAATATCCACTGCGATATGGTACGAACAAGCCTCTTTTAAGCCTGGCAAAAAGATATCCAGAGACATTGCAGTAGCCATACACAGACTCAGACTTGGTTACAAGTGCTGCTGGGAGGTAATGAACCCAATAGTTAAAGAGTGTCACTCTTGTGAAACAGAAGCAGAGGCGCCACTATTGCACTACTTACTGGAATGTGAAGCTACTGAATCCCTGCGCATCAAACTTAACATTAATCCTGCGACAGCAGCTGCATTATATGCACATTCCACCGCGACTACAATGATTAAAAAAGCCGTTGAGGAATGGGACTCATTAGTGAGCATTCTGCATCTACATCCGCCACCAAGATAATGTTAACAAAACAAGATTAAAACCAGTGCACTAAAACAGAAGCGATAAATAAGCAGGGAAAAAGAAGAAATCCCCTCCTCCATTTCAAACTTAGATCTAAATATCACAGAAACAAGGTTATCACGTATAACCAAACTCAATTACGGGCTCACCATAGCCTGTGCTACATGGACACTTCGTTCTGAGTAGCTAAATCTGAAACAAGAACATGCCAGTACCCCACCGTGACTGTTATAGACACACAGCACGCCCTCCTGCCAGTAAGACGGGAGACATCTCCCGTCACGCACAGAGTGCAGTTGCACCTCCACAGATCTCCAGTATCAGTTCTTGATACTGGTAATGGCTCAAAAGGGCTACCACTTACGGGCTATTCATGCCCGTGCCACCTTTTGGTTGGCTTAATCTTCATCAATCAATCAATCCTGCCAGTAACCCGCCGTGTCTGTTATAGACACACAGCACGCCCTCCTTCGCGTACCTCTCAGTACTCACTTAATTGTACTCACCTAATTGTGCTTGCGGGGGTTGAGCTTTGGCTCTTTGGTCCCGCCTCTCAACTGTCAATCAACAGGTGTACAGATTCCTGAGCCTATTGGGCTTTATCAAATCTACATTTGAAACTGTGTATGGAGTCAGCCTCCACCACATCATTTCCTAGTGCGTTCCATTTATTAACTACTCTGACACTGAAAAAAATCTTTCTAACGTCTCTGTGGCTCATCTGGGTACTAAGTTTCCACCTGTGTCCCCTTGTTCGTGTCCCACCCGTGCTGAAGAGTTTGTCTTTGTCCACCCTGTCAATTCCCCTGAGAATTTTGTAGGTGGTTATCATGTCTCCCCTTACTCTTCTGTTTTCCAGGGATGTGAGGTTCAGCTCCTTTAGCCTTTCCTCGTAGCTCAATCCTCTCAGTTCCGGGACGAGCCTGGTGGCATACCGCTGAATCTTTTCTAACTTCGTCTTCTCTCTGTGTCAAGTACGGTGTGTTAGGAAAGCCTGTCGTCAGTGTTCTCACGTCGTAAGGAGCGAGACCAGCTGTCAGGCCACCTACGAGGTCTTGCATGAATGTGCATGAGTAAGTGAATGGGAAAGGTAGCCATACCTGCAGGTACAAGATCTTGTTCCTTTTTTCTGTGTTGATCTAAGTAGTCATCCAGCGTTCTCACCTTCTTAAGAGGCCATGAGATCTAAATATGCCAAAAATATGCAATAAATGAAAACTAGTTCGATTTCAATCAAACTTTTTTGACGAGTTGTATATGAAAAAGAGTTTCATCTGGTCCAAGTCTCAGTATCGTAGCATAAATAGGAAGAGAGAAAAAAATATTGAATTATGTGTCAAAAAAATTCCAAAATGGTCAAAAATTAACATCAAACACATGTGTCCACTGAAATCATGTCTATGACTCTTAGCTATCACAATAGCATATATTACAAAAAAAATAATAATTAGTTTCATCCAAAAAAACTGAAGTTATTTTTTTTAAGCTTCTTATTTCTTTAAATTTCTTTTTTTTAAGTATCTTATTGGGGGTCTACTACCCAAAATCATTTACGTCCTCTAATTACTCAACACAAAGCTGCTATTAGGACAATATCTAACTCTGGCCCCAGGAATCACTCGGTACCCTTACTCAAATCTCTGAATATGTTAGATATTAAGTCACTGCACATCCTCTCATGTGTATTTATATATATATAAAATGCTGAACTGTAATGTCAATCCTGACCTTAAAAGCTTCCTAGAAGGTTGTAACAGGTCCCATGAGCACCACACCGGAAACAAATACCTATTTGATATTCCAAGAGTACGACTTAGTCAAACTAGAAAATGCTTTACAAACCAAGGGACCTCGAATGTGGAATGACCTTCCCAATTATGTTAATGACTGTACCTCTCCCAACCAGTTTAAGATAAAAACTAAGTACCACCTAATTAACTCAATGTAACCTACCTCACCCCTAAATGTCAACCCATGTCTTCTATTTTAAACAATGCTGTTTGTTGACCAAATTGTATTTTTGTTTTTTTCTGCCATGTTCCCGCCCCCTTTTTCTTATTTTTTCTTATTTTTTCTCAACACAATTTATACTTTAATCTCAAGTTTTAGTTTTAGTATTTTTCCTGCCCGAAACGCTTTGCGTAATAGTGGCTTTATTGTATGCACTAGCTCTATCTATAAATCCATCAACTTTTGTGTTTCACCTTGTATGTATGTACTTTACCTGAATAAATATTTGTATTTGTTTATCGGCCAATTTGCATGAAACCTGTACAGCTGACTGCACGTAAGCAGCTGTACAGGTTGTAAGGGTGCTAATTTTGGAGGAAATTGGTTGATGTCAACCTCAACCCACAGATGGCAGCACCTTAGACTTTAATTTATAATGATTTACTTTTCAAGTAACATAAACGTATTCCTTATTCTTTCATTTTAATGCAATTTACATGAAACTTACATCTTACATGTAAAGTTTATGTTTCTAAAATCTCATGCCAGCGTTTTTTCATAAGTTCATTTATTGGTTTTATAATAGCATTAAACATGATATATTTGCATAATTTTGGGGTAACTTTGACTATTTGTATTAGTAAAACTAAACATATTTTGGAAAATCCGCGGCGTAAGAGCCTTTATTATATGCTAATGTGTCAGAAAAGTGTCATAGAATGATTATATTTAAAACTTGTGGTTATAGGAACTTACTGAAAATGTGTAAAATTCGTTGAAACATAAAATAAATCTCCCTTTCTATTTAGGTTGCCGTACTGGAACATGGAACACCCAGGCGTACCCAGCACATAGGTTGGAATCCTCCTCGTGGATCGAACTGATCTTTACATGGATACATCTTAATGTGATTTCTTTGTGTAGGAAAGATATTAATAAATTTGATAAGTTTAGATATAGGAAGGACTGAGTTAATACTGGTTTGGTAACGTATGTGGATTTATGGAATCATTTACCAGGTAACATAATAGACGTGGGGACACTTAATTGTTTGAAACTGCGGGTAGACATATATAACTGATTTTTGGGGATATAAATAGGAGCTGCCATGAATGGGAAAACAGGTTTTATCCAATTTGGTGGATTCTCAAATATTAGGGGGACTCCCGGTTTGCCTCCTGCCTTCTCATTCGAGGGGCAGTGGCGGGCGTCGTTCCCCAGAGCAGGCCAAAGCGCATCGTTGAGCCTGCCAAAGAGCAGAATATGGAAACTCAACAGCTACTCGCCCGATGGATGTTAATGGGAAAACAGGTTTTAGGCAATTTCCTTAATCCTTGTGTTCTTATATCTTATCTTCAGAATAGTGTCTGTATCGCCATAATATGGTTATGTATTACCGAGTCACACTAACTTATCAACCACAAATAAACTTTAGCAATGCTGAAAATGTCAATACAATAAATAATGGAATAAGGAAAACATGTCATATATTTGAAAGTTTATTTTTCAAGTTTTTCAAGACAAATCATTGTTGTAAATCAAAATGTTGCTTAAGAAAACTACAAATGATCCCATAATGCCTGTATTCCAAGACATTATTTCGTCATATGGTCGAAAAATGCCTTATGTTTGTGAGCAAAATGTTTCTTTTTTAACTCGGAGAGAACATCACCAATTTTGGAAACATGTTCATTAAAGTCTTGAACCTTAGAGTGAAAATGCTGTTTCTCTGCAATATGTTTATCGTTTAACTCTGAAAGTTTTTCGTTAAAGTCATGAACTTTAGATTCTAAATGTTGCCCAATGTCAAACTTGGTCTCCGTGGGACAATAAGTGCCTTCAGTCTCCATGGTTGTCAACAAAGTGGTAGTCACTTCGAGGGTGAGATGGTGGAAAGTCGTCGACGTCACAGATATTCGGCTGGTTTCGGGTGTGGCGATAGTGACCAACTGTGGCACTCGAGAGGTTTCCTTAACTATCTTGTAATCAGTAGTCGTGCAAATACGTGTCCTGAGCATCGTTTCCGTCAACTGTTTCGTTTCCGTATTGGTGGTTGTGAGTGTTGACGTTCGCGTTCTCCTCCAGTATACATAACCCACATGAACATTGGTCATCTTGATGTTGCAAGTACGTGTCACAAGTTGTGTGTCAGAAATGGTGTCATTACTGGCCACAAAGATTGTAGAGAACACAAAGTTCGTGGCGGTGAGCGTCGTGAGATCCGGTAAGTCAGTCACTGTCTTAGTCACAAGCACTGTTGATGGTTGCATAATGGTTGAGGTTATGTTAATATCTTGATAGAGGTAGTCGTATGTGTTCAAGGTGACGGTGGACGTTACTGGAGAGATCTCGATGTGTTCACTGATGATTGTGTGGACAGTGTCCTCACAAGTTTGCAGAGGGGCAGTGGGCTCGTGCCAGGCCAGGGCCGCCCCCAGAAGACAACACAAGAGGAGCACACGCATTATCGTGCACTGTTCTTAACTGCTGCACCAAACACAAGACCAGGAGTGAATGTGTCCC
>WNGS01095158.1:42328-54024 GCA_020271785.1 Procambarus virginalis
AAAAAAAATCTTTCTAACGTCTCTGTGGCTCATCGGGTACTAAGTTTCACCTGTGTCCCCTTGTTCGTGTCCCACCCGTGCTGAAGAGTTTGTCTTTGTCCACCCTGTCAATTCCCCTGAGAATTTTGTAGGTGGTTATCATGTCTCCCCTTACTCTTCTGTTTTCCAGGGATGTGAGGTTCAGCTCCTTTAGCCTTTCCTCGTAGCTCAATCCTCTCAGTTCCGGGACGAGCCTGGTGGCATACCGCTGAATCTTCTCTAACTTCGTCTTCTCTTTGTGTCAAGTACGGTGTGTTAGGAAAGCCTGTCGTCAGTGTTCTCACGTCGTAAGGAGCGAGACCAGCTGTCAGGCCACCTACGAGGTCTTGCATGAATGTGCATGAGTAAGTGAATGGGAAAGGTAGCCATACCTGCAGGTACAAGATCCTTTATTTAGTGTCCTTTTTTCTGTGTTGATGTAAGTAGTCATCCAGAGTTCTCACCTTCTTAAGAGGCCATGAGTTCTAAATATGCCAAAAATATGCAATAAATGAAAACTAGTTCGATTTCAATCAAACTTTTTTGACGAGTTGTATATGAAAAGAGTTTCATCTGGTCCAAGTCTCAGCATCGTAGCATAAATAGGAAGAGAAAAAAATATTGAATTATGTGTCAAAAAATTTCCAAAATGGTAAAAAATTAACATCAAACACATGTGTCCACTGAAATCATGTCTATGACTCTCAGCTATCACAATAGCATATATTACAAAAAAAATAATAATTAGTTTCATCCAAAAAAACTGAAGTTATTTTTTTAAGCTTCTTATTTCTTTAAATTTCTTTTTTTTTAAGTATCTTATTGGGGTTCTACTACCCAAAATCATTTACGTCTTCTAATTACTCAACACAAAGCTGCTATTAGGACAAATCTAACTCTGGCCCCAGACATCACTCGGTACCCTTACTCAAATCTCTGAATATGTTAGATATTAAGTCACTGCACATCCTCTCATGTGTATTTTATATATATAAAATGCTGAACTGTAATGTCAATCCTGACCTTAAAAGCTTCCTAGAAGGTTGTAACTGGTTCCATGAGCACCACACCGGAAACAAATACCTATTTGATATTCCAAGAGTACGACTTAGTCAAACTAGAAAATGCTTTACAAACCAAGGGACCTCGAATGTGGAATGACCTTCCCAATTATGTTAATGACTGTACCTCTCCCAACCAGTTTAAGAAAAAACTAAGTACTATCTAATTAACTTAATGTAACCTACCTCACCCCTAAATGTCAACCCATGTCTTCTATTTTAAACAATGCTGTTTGTTGACCAAATTGTATTTTTGTTTTTTTCTGCCATGTTCCCGCCCCCTTTTTCGTTTTTTTCTTATTTTTTCTCAACACAATTTATACTTTAATCTCAAGTTTTAGTTTTAGCATTTTTCCTGCCCGAAACGCTTTGCGTAATAGTGGCTTTAGTATGCACTAGCTCTATCTATAAATCCATCAACTTTTGTATCTCACCTTGTATGTATGTACTTTACCTGAATAAATATTTGTATTTGTTTATCGGCCAATTTGCATGAAACCTGTACAGCTGACTGCACGTAAGCAGCTGTACAGGTTGTAAGGGTGCCAATTTTGGAGGAAATTGGTTGATGTCAACCTCAACCCACAGATGGCAGCACCTTAGACTTTAATTTATAATGATTTATTTTTCAAGTAACATAAACATAGTCCCTACTCTTTCATTTTAATGCAATTTACATGAAACTTACATCTTACATGTAAAGTTTATGTTTCTAAAATCTCATGCCAGCGTTTTTTCATAAGTTCATTTATTGGTTTTATAATAGCATTAAACATGATATATTTGCATAATTTTGGGGGTAACTTTGACTATTTATATTAGTAAAAATTAGTAAAACTAAACATATTTTGGAAAATCCGCGGCATAAGAGCCTTTATTATATGCTAATGTGTCAGAAAAGTGTCATAGAATGATTATATTTAAAACTTGTGGTTATAGGAACTTACTGAAAATGTGTAAAATTCGTTGAAACATAAAATAAATCTCCCTTTCTATTTAGGTTGCCGTACTGGAACATGGAACACCCAGGCGTACCCAGCACATAGGTTGGAATCCTCCTCGTGGATCGAACTGATCTTTACATGGATACATCATCTTAATGTGATTTCTTTGTGTAGGAGAGATATTAATAAATTTGATAAGTTTAGATATAGGAAGGACAGTTAATACTGGTTTGGTAACGGATGTGGATTTATGGAATCATTTACCAGGTAACATAATAGACGTGGGGACACTTAATTGTTTGAAACTGCGGGTAGACATATATAACTGATTTTTGGGGATATAAATAGGAGCTGCCATGAATGGGAAAACAGGTTTTATCCAATTTGGTGGATATAAATAGGATTCTCAAATATTAGGGGGACTCCCGGTTTGCCTCCTGCCTTCTCATTCGAGGGGCAGTGGCGGGCGTCGTTCCCCAGAGCAGGCCAAAGCGCATCGTTGAGCCTGCCAAAGAGCAGAATATGGAAACTCAACAGCTACTCGCCCGATGGATGTTAATGGGAAAACAGGTTTTAGACAATTTCCTTAATCCTTGTGTTCTTATATCTTATCTTTAGAATAGTGTCTGTATCGCCATAATATGGTTATGTATTACCGAGTCACACTAACTTATCAACCACAAATAAACTTTAGCAATGCTGAAAATGTCAATACAATAAATAATGGAATAAGGAAAACATGTCATATATTTGAAAGTTTATTTTCAAGTTTTTCAAGACAAATCATTGTTGTAAATCAAAATGTTGCTTAAGAAAACTACAAATGATCCCATAATGCCTGTATTCCAAGACATTATTTCGTCATATGGTCGAAAAATGCCTTATGTTTGTGAGCAAAATGTTTCTTTTTTAACTCGGAGAGAACATCACCAATTTTGGAAACATGTTCATTAAAGTCTTGAACCTTAGAGTGAAAATGCTGTTTCTCTGCAATATGTTTATCGTTTAACTCTGAAAGTTTTTCGTTAAAGTCATGAACTTTAGATTCTAAATGTTGCCCAATGTCAAACTTGGTCTCCGTGGGACAATAAGTGCCTTCAGTCTCCATGGTTGTCAACAACGTGGTAGTCACTTCGAGGGTGAGATGGTGGAAAGTCGTCGACGTCACAGATATTCGGCTGGTTTCGGGTGTGGCGATAGTGACCAACTGTGGCACTCGAGAGGTTTCCTTAACTATCTTGTAATCAGTAGTCGTGCAAATACGTGTCCTGAGCATCGTTTCCGTCAACTGTTTCGTTTCCGTATTGGTGGTTGTGAGTGTTGACGTTCGCGTTCTCCTCCAGTATACATAACCCACATGAACATTGGTCATCTTGATGTTGCAAGTACGTGTCACAAGTTGTGTGTCAGAAATGGTGTCATTACTGGCCACAAAGATTGTAGAGAACACAAAGTTCGTGGCGGTGAGCGTCGTGAGATCCGGTAAGTCAGTCACTGTCTTAGTCACAAGCACTGTTGATGGTTGCATAATGGTTGAGGTTATGTTAATATCTTGATAGAGGTAGTCGTATGTGTTCAAGGTGACGGTGGACGTTACTGGAGAGATCTCGATATGTTCACTGATGATTGTGTGGACAGTGTCCTCACAAGTTTGCAGAGGGGCAGTGGGCTCGTGCCAGGCCAGGGCCGCCCCCAGAAGACAACACAAGAGGAGCACACGCATTATCGTATAATGTTCTTAACTGCTGCACCAAACACAAGACCAGGAGTGAATGTGTCCAAGTGGTTCCGGGATATATATATCGGACGAGGCCAAGGGTGTGGTGCTGTGGTACTGAAGACGTGTGCAAAGAACCATGACATATTTTCAAGAATTAACAGCCTTCCATGTGGCTGTTAATTTTTGTCACAGCCTTCCTTGTGACGAAAGATACAAATGTTTATTCCTTATCAAGAAATTCGAGGAGTAGGATATGACATAATTGAAATGTTTATAAAAACATATATACAAATGTTTCATACGGCATTTATATCCAAATAAACTCATTCATTATCATTTTTGTATTAAGACCCATATTAATCATGACTATTGTTGACCAGACCACACACTAGAAGGTGAAGGGACGACGACGTTTCGGTCCGTCCTGGAAGTCGATTGAGAATGGTCCAGGACGGACCGAAACGTCGTTGTCCTTCACCTTCTAGTGTGTGGTCTGGTCAACATACTTTAGCCACGTTATTGTGACTCATCGCCTGCAATCATGACTATTAAATTATTCCCAATGTCCAGCTCATACCTAATAACTCTTAAAGTTACCTTTACCTGAGAACAATACACATGACAGCATTAAACAAATCTGCCAATATTTCGTCCATTTTGAAGACCTGTTTAGAGCCTCTTGTAGAGAGTGTATCTCCTTGTCTGCAGTGATTTCCCGCCATATTTGTGTATGGTGTGTAAATCTGTGAATGTTGCTGCTCAATCCTGTCACTAAATCGTTTGTAACATCATCAGAATACAGGGAACTGAAGAAAGTCTTTTAGCCCATAGGTGGCAGCGCCTCCCAATATCCGGTCTTACTCATTCATAAATGTCTAACCTAATAGTTAATTATTAAGTGATGCCAAGTCTACTACTTTATATGGTAATTTGTTCCACACATCAAAAAAATCCCAACCATTATTACCAAGTTTTTCCTAAAAGTAATCTATATATGAGGTAAATAAGAGAGTTCCCATATCAGAGCCTCGGGTACCCAACTTACAACTGGTTCCCACACACACACTAATTCCATTTATATAATTTATTCAACCTGCACGACCTAGCACTCGCATTTTGATGTATACTCTACCTATGGCCAAAAATTGGATCACTAGAAATTTTATACAATGGTAGCAGGCCGCAAAAGTAACATACTGTCCCGTTTCCTGTTCTGGGTCCTCTGCTAGGTTAAGATATCGAAAACAAAGTAAACTTTAGTACAACAGTTATATCACTTTAGTACAACAATTTCTTAACGTTGGGAATCTTAAGAAGACGGACTGATTTGTTTCCTTTGAGATAATCAAGCTCATATCCAACTTAAAGTAGCACTTCCAATACTGTTAACCTCTGTCTTTTAATCAGTTTTTCGTGAGGCACAGTATTAAAAGTTTTGCAAAAGTCAGTGTACACAACATCACAAATCTTTCCACTATCCACTGCCATAAATAAGCTGGAATAATATGAAAACAAATACATCAAACATGAGCTGCCTTAGTAAAACCATGATGTGAATCATTTTATATCTATCTTTTGAAGATGAAAACGAATGGGTTTTGCTATTATCAATTCAAGTAATTTCCCCACAATAGATATTAAGCATCTTGGCCGATAAATTGACGAAAGTGATCTATCTCCTCTCTTAAAAATTGGGGGCCACATTAGCAACCTTCCACGACTCTGAATGACACTAAAGATTTATTGAACGTGCAACTAACAAAGCTCTCTACATTCTTTAAGTTCCCTGACAAACATAACATTAGAACATAAGAACATAAGAACAAAGGCAACTGCAGAAGGCCTATTGGCCCATACGAGGAAGCTCCTATCTATAACTACCCAATCCCACTCATATACTTGTCCAACTCGCATTATCTTTCATACTTACGAGTAAACAAAAAAATTATGAAGAGGTAAAATGTATAGATTGATTGATGATTGATAAAGATTAAGCCACCCAAGAGGTGGCACGGGCATGAATAGCCCGTAAGTGGTACAATTTTTTTTCAGTAACTCTTTTCAGTATTCTGAGGTTGCATTTAATCACCAAACTGTTATCGCGGGGGAGGATACTGCTTCACAGTCTTTATGAGGGTGTCCAGCTGCTGGACACCTTTGTTGACCAGGAGAGTGGCTGTGTTGAATGCTTCAGGGTGGCCACTGCAAGATTCAGGAACTCTTAAAGCTCTTCTAAGGTCGTTGGTTGCTTCACATTCCAGAAGATAGTGAAGTAATGGCTTAACTGTGACAGTTTGGCAGAAGATGCACTCTCTCTGTCGGGGTTCACCAATCTCCCAGTTGCATCTGTAACCTAGACGTAGTCTATATAACCTAACTGCTATTTCCCTGTGGATTCCTTTTGGGATATTTAACCTTTCTAATTTGGTTGCCTGAAGATACCATGTTGCAGAGGGCGAACCTTCAGCTATTCTCTGGTGTAGGTAGGCTTTGTTGAGGTGTGAGAGTTTTTGGTGATGATGTTTTTTATGTTGGGTTGGGTTGAATTGTTTTATGTATCACTGGATGACGAGTTGCCAATTTAGCAATTTCATCGGCTTTCCCATTTAATGGGATTCCAACATGGGATGGGATCCAGTTTAAGGTTATGTTGAGTCCTTTGCCTTTAGCGACTGCTCCAAGATACAAAATGGTGGTAATTATTTCCACGTTATCTTTCCACTGTTTTTGTCCTAGTATTTGAAGTGCAGCTTTTGAGTCTGTGTGTATGATTGCATTTTGAGTGTTTTGTGCAATCACATATGCGAATGCCTGTTGTATGGCAAACAGCTCAGTTTGGGTTGATGATACTAGTCTCCCAGTCTCCAATATGCTCGTACGCTGGCTGGCAAAGAGCAGCGCCACAAAGTAAATCTGGGAGAAAGTAATCATAAGGGAAAGCTAGGGAAAGTAAATCAGGCAGTGGAAAAACTGAAACCTTGTGAGGACAAGGTTCAGGACAATATGGTCACCTCTGAGGTAGGTAATCAATTTTGGAGTATCTAAAAAAACTAGATAAGAGGATTGAGGCATTGGAAAAATTGGCTATGGAAGGTAGACGGGGTGAAGATGGTGGTGAAACAGGACGTGTAATTGAAAGTAAAACAGGACGTGAAATGGAAAGTGAAAAGTGCGTAGAAGAAAGTAATGATGTGCATGAGGTAACGATGATAGAGGATAGTCAGGAGAATACACTTTCTAGTAGTGTTAGCAGTGTTCAACCTCCTGTTGTGACAAATGATGAAAGAAGTTAAAGTAAAACGGTATACAGAAATAACAAAGAAAATAGATATGAATAATATTACCTTCGATGTTAGTAGTAGTTGTGCTAGTGAGGAGAAAGAAAAAATGTTACGGTGTTGGAAGGAAGTTACTAAGGTAATCTCGTATCTAATGGAATGTGATGGGCAGGGCAAAGGTAGTTTTATTATTAATCATGGATGAAAGTAAATTGAGCATATTATCTTGGAACGTTAATGGATTAAAAACTAGAGCGGTGGATGTACAATTATACTCTTAGAGAGGATATTGACATAGTAGCACTCCAGGAAACTGGGGATAGGGATGGTAGCATTCTGAGGCTAAATGGCTATAGAGGTTTTCACTTATATGCTGATGGAGGAACTAGGGGGGTCTCATGTTATGTCAAAAGTACCATACCTGTCGAGATAACTGGAATCCCTCAGAGATATAGAGGTATTGAAAGTATTTGCTTGCGGATACAATTAAAGGACCGAGAGTTAAATTTCATTAATATACATCTCTGATAGCTCCCTTGATTTAAGATACTTGCCAGATTCCTTCTTTTCTGAAGATACACTTGTGGTAGGGGATTTTAATGCCAGACATCCAGCTTTAGGATCAAGGGGTAAAGCAAATAGGAATGGTTGCAGATGGTACCAGTTTTTGCAGGAACATGAAGATGTTCAGCTGCTGGGCGAGCCCTATCCTACTCATTTGAGGGGAGGGAGATTAGATTATGCTTGTTTGATAAATGCTGAGGGCATAGAGGGGAATTGTCTTACTGTGGATGAAATGCTAAGTGATCATTTTGCATTACAAATACAGCTTAAACTAGATAAAAAATGCCTGCCTTCAGAGGAAAAGGTTAAAGTTTAATGAGGGAGAATTAAGGGGTCTTGTTGGCCATATTAAGTCTTGGTATGATACTTATAAGCCAGTTTCAGCAGAAGCATTTTATGAAGATTTAATTAAGGAGGTAGATGTATTTAATGCAACATTGAACCGGAAAACATCTAGTATAAAAAGCATCCCCCCAGAAAAGGAAATTATACACATGACGAGATGCTTAAGGGGTGGACATTAACAATGAGGAGAGCTCACAGGAATTGGAATAGGAATGGTAGGACTGAGGAAGGGAAGAATGCTTTACTGGCAGTTGCTAGGCTGTGTGGGGAGAAGAGAAAGGAAATTAGGAGCAAGTATTGGCAGGAGTTTGCAGAGAAAGTTGGGAGTAACAGAAACTTGAAAGAAATCTGGCAAGACGTAAATAAAATAAGGGGTAAAAAGCATAATTTTGTTGCACATCCTGACCCGCAAGGAATTGCAAATGGTCTCGTAAATAAATGGGCGGAAGCTGCCAAACTTAGTTCATTACCGCTGTAACGAGAGAGTCATTAGATTCTTGGAAAGATCTAAGAATGAATTTTATACTTACAGCAGGTAACAGTGGTGATGTCACTTGCACAGGTATTACCAGAGAAGAACTAATAACGGCGATTAAAGTTGGGAAATCTACCGCCCCTGGGGAGGATGGAGTAACTTATGAAATACTTAATGAACTTGCCATTATGACGAAAAGCCCACTTTAGATCTCTTTAATATTAGTTATAAAGAGGGCAGTATTCCAGTAAATGGAAAAAAGCTATGATCATCCCTATCCCTAAAGCCAATGGAGAGTACAGACCTGTGTCTTTAACCTCGTGTTTTTGTAAAATGATGGAGAGGATCATTTTAAATAGACTTTTATATATAATAGGTGATCAGCTGTCTAGTAATTTGTTCGGGTTCCTCAAAGGAAAAAGTACCTCTGATTGTATTATTAAATGTCTAGCTAATGAAAATGATTATTATAGAATTTTATTGATTTACAAGGAGCTTTTGATAAAGCCAACAAAGAGGTTATTTTATATGAATTAGCTGGTCTTGGTGTTAAAGGGAGATTATTGCGCTGGATAGGGGATTATCTTTATGAAAGGAAGGCTCAGGTGTGGTATCAAGGTTGTATGTCAGGTGTGAGGTCTTTTGAACTCGGCACACCTCAGGGAGGCGTGTTGAGTCCCACCCTGTTTAATGTACTAATGAATAAGATAGCATCTGAGAGATACTCAAATGGGGTAACTCCAATCATATATGCCGATGATATTTTGTTTCAGGGCAAAGATATTTCAAAGGTTCAAACAGTGTTGGACAATTTCGGATACCTGTGTCATCATATGGGACTGGTGGTTAATGAAAACAAAACTAAGTTTGAATGTAGAAGTCGGAGGCCATTATATTGAAAATAAATGGTAAAAATATAGAGAGAGTTAATATATATAATATTTAGGCATATATGTTGGATATACCCATGAGAGTTTGGAAGCTGAGATGAACAGACTGTTGGGTCAATGTCGGAAGAGATTACAACCTCTGAAGGCCTTGGCATGCTGTGGAAAGGGAGTGGGAGTCCCTGTGCTACGAATGATATACTTGAGTACTGTAAGATCTCTTATTGATTATGCTGCACCTGTCATTTCTTTTTGGTAAAGGTAGGATGGGCAAGTTGGAGAAGGTACAAAATGAAGCCATGAGAATTATCTTAGGATGCCCAAGAAATGCTATGATTGAGATAATGAGGATGGAGCTTAATCTGCAGAGTATTGGGGATAGAATTTCAGAGATAAATGTAGCCTCTGCCATTAGATTAATGAGAGGTGGGGGAGCTAATGAATTAATCCTCTCGGTTCAAAAGGTGGGAAGTAGTGAACAGTGTATGATGAAGAAGAGAGTATATATGAATAACTTATGTTCTAATGTTATAAAGTATGATGTTATTACAGAGTGTATTGCTGTGCCCAAGAGAAAATTCACCACCATGGGAGGATTGTAATGTAGATGTAGTAATTACTCCCTTGCAAAAGAAAAAAAGTATGTATGAAATAGGAGAGCTGAGGGCGACATATGATTGTATAATTAAAAAACTGCCCACAGAAAACACTCTACATGTATATTGTGATGGGTCAGTAGCTAGGGATGGGAAGGCAGGATGTGGAGTCTTGATCAGGGAGTACACTGACATCGGCACTGTAGATACTGTTATTGGACGCCGCTTAACTGACAATGTCTCTTCAACGCAGGCTGAACTCCAAGGTGTATTAGCAGGATTACAGGAAGTAGTTAAATGTGGTAAAAATGCTTGCTTCTTTATTGACAGCAGAGGAGCGTTAGAGTCTTTAAATAGCAGACGCCCAGTATATCAGAATATTGTGATAGAGTGTAGAGAGAATGTTAAGAAATTAGAAAAAACTGGGTATAAAGTAAGATTCATGTGGATCCCTTCACATGTGGGAATCCTGTTGAATGAGGTAGTTGATGACATAGCGAAAAGAGCCACTGAAAAACCTCTTGTTGATGTTATATGTCAGTTAACCTTGAAACAAATAAAAACAAGAATCAAGATGATCCAAGAGGGTGAAGAAATGATAAAGAGAATGGCAATGGTGGACAGTAGTAACACACTTAAGCATTATTCAATAATAAATACAAATTCGTCCTTCACCTATGGTAAAGGAAAGTCTACTTGGAAGGATTCAATTTACATGAGATTAAGATTAGGATACAAATATATCTGGCAATACGGTGTTGATGTCAGTGAAGAAGATAAGGAGTGTAAATTATGTAGTATGCCGCACGCCCACACCTTAGAACATTATGTATTAGAGTGTCAACTTATTGAAAACTATAGAAATAAGGAATTAAATAGTGTACCACATCAAATTGTTTGGATGTGTGATAATGGTATGATAGACAGTATACTTAGGAGCTACAAGAAGTTTGCCCCAAGAGTGTGACAATTTATACTGTACTTGCTATATTAACCTGCAATGTTAAATGGGATTCTTGTAATATGCTGTACTTACTATATTAACCTGCAATGTTAAATGGGATTCTTGTAATATGCTGTACTTACTATATTAACCTGCAATGTTAAATGGGGGATTCTTGTAATGTTATTTGTGTATTTGACTCACTGAATTTGTGCGCCCTTGAGGATTGAAGTAGAGAGGGGTAGAAATAGCCTAAGCTACTCTATCCTTTGAGATGTATTTCTTGCTTATCTCAATAAACATACTTGAATTGTTTTTAAACCACACTTCTATATTCTGTGTCCACCGATCCGTCTGTGAAGTTGTGGGTGGTCTGCTACTGCAATGCTATACATTTGCTCTTCTATTATGCGCCTTAGGATTGTCGGATCATAGGCAGCCTTTTCAATGGGAGGCTTTCTATTACTATTTGAAAGTAGTCTCTTCCCACGGTGCGGAAGGAGTGTAATTTGGGTGTGGATGGTCACCCTCTCTATCAAGAATCATGCTTTTAAATGTAGTCTGTTTAGGACTTTTCTGCTCTTGCAGCCAAGAGTTTCCATTGTAAAATGTATAAATATTTAGGCACATATATTTGGTATACCTGTGAGAGTTTGAAGCCGAGTTGATCAGACTGTTTGGTCAATGTCAGAGGAGATAACACATTTGAAAACCTTAACATTTTGAGGAAAAGGAGTGGGAGTCCCTGTGCTACGCATGATATACTACAGTACTTTGAGATCTCTTATTGATTATGCTGCACCAGTCGTCTCTTGTTATGATAAAGGTAAACAAAACAAGTTGGAGAAGGTACAAAAACGAAGCC
>WNGS01095160.1:0-10009 GCA_020271785.1 Procambarus virginalis
ACACACACACACACACACACACACACACACACACACACACACACCACACACACACACACACACACACACACACACACACACACACACACAAAGGTGATTCCTGAGTAGGTTCTGTACACCAGTTGATTGATAGTTGAGAGGCGGGACCAAGAGCCAGAGTTCAACCCCAGCAAGCACAACTAGGTGAGTACACACACACACACACACACACACAACACACACACACACACACACACACACACACACTCACACACACACACACACACACACACACACACACACACACACACACACACATACACACAACAACAACAAGGCATGCATAGATGAACTGCAGAAGGCAGCAACACTAGCCCACAGAATGAGAGCGAAGCTGCTGATCATGGGGGACCTAAATCATGGAGAGATAAATTGGGAATCAAGGAATCCCCATGGCGGGGAAGAAACGTGGGAAGCAAAATTAGTAGATGTTATAGACAGGAATTTCATAACACAGCATGTGAAGGAAGACACAAGGGAAAGAGGAGGAGATGCACCGAGCCTATTAGACCTGATTTTCACCCAGAACGTAGAAGATATCGAGAATTTGAAGCATGAAATACCTCTAGAGGCCAGTGACCATTGTATCCTAGTCTTTGACTACATGATGGAATTCAAACTTATGACCATGGGACAAGAGATCTGGGAAAGAGAGTTGACTACAGGAAGGGGACTATAGGAGGATAAGGGACTATCTGGGAGAAGTGCAGTGGGAGGAAGAAATAAGAGGAAAAACAGTCCAAGATATGATGGACCTAGTCATACAGAAATGCCAAGAGGCCGAAGAGAGATTTATACCAACAGTAAAGGGAAAAAATAAGAAGGAATATAAAACCCATGGTTTAATAGACAGTGTCAGGAAGCAAAAATGGCCAGCAGGCGGGAGTGGAGGAAGTACAGGAGACAAAGGACAGAGGACAACAGGATCAGATGCAACAGAGCTAGGAACGATTACATTAACATAAGACGAACATCGTCTCGTTGGGTGGGACGAGGACAGGTTGACTAGTTTAGCAGTTACCAGGGAGGATGTAATTAAACAAAGAGTTAAACTCAAACCAAACAAATCTCCAGGGCCGGATGAATTGTTTGCCAGGGTGCTTAAAGAATGCAAAGAGGAGCTTTCCGAGCCACTGTCTACCATATTTAATAAATCAATAAAGTTAGGCAGAGTGCCAGAATTATGGAAAGTTGCTAATGTGATACCAATTTTTAAGAAAGGAGATAGATCACTTGCGTCAATCTATCGACCAATTAGCCTAACGTCTATTGTGGGAAAGTTACTTGAATCGATAATTGCAAATAAAATTCGTCTACATCTTGAAAAACACAAATTAATAAATGAGACGCAACATGGTTTTACAAATGGCCGTTCATGTTTAACAAATTTGCTATCTTTTTATTCCAGCATAGTTGAGGCAGTTGATAGTGGTAAGGATTGTGATGTTGTGTACCTTGACTTTAGCAAAGCATTTGATACAGTGCCACATGAAAGACTGATTAAAAAAATAGAGGCTCATGGTATTGGAGGTGCTATATTAAGTTGGATTAGGGCATGGCTATACCAAAGGAAACAGAGAGTTAGTATAAATGGGGTTAAGTCGAGTGGGAAAATGTTGTAAGTGGAGTGCCTCAGGGCTCTGTCCTGGGACCTCTGTTGTTTATAATATATATCAATGATTTAGATTCAGGTTTGAGTAGCAACATTTGCAAATTTGCCGATGATACAAAAATCGGCAGGGAAATTAACACGGAAGAAGACTCACTATCACTTCAAGTTGATCTAAATAGGGTTTTGAAATGGTCAAAGGATTAGCAGATGCAGTTTAATGCTGATAAATGTAAAGTTTTGAGGCTAGGTAATGATGATAGAGTTACAAGATACGAGCTAGATGGTGTTGAGATTGCGAAGTCGAATTGCGAAAGGGATCTGGGAGTTATGATAAGTAAGAATTTAAAACAAAAGGATCAATGCATGAATGTTCGTAATAAGGCAAATAGGACACTGGGATTTATTAATCAAAGCGTTAGTAACAAGACACCTGGTGTGGTTCTTCAGCTATATCTTGCTCTGGTTAGGCCCCATTTAGATTATGCAGTTCAGTTTTGGTCGCCGTACTATAGAATGGATATAAATTCACTTTAACGTGTCCAGCATAGGTCAACTAAGTTAATTCCCCAAATTAGAAATCTTTTGTATGAAGAAAGATTAACAAAGCTTAAATTGCATTCACTGGAAAGGCGAAGAGTTAGGGGTGACATGATAGAGGTTTACAAGTGGATGAATGGACATAACAAAGGGAATATTAATAGGGTATTAAAAGTATCAACACAAGACAGAACACAAAACAATGGATATAAATTGGATGAGTTTAGATTTAGGAAAGACTTGGGTAAATACTGGTTCGGTAACAGGGTTGTTGATTTGTGGAACCAATTACCGCGTAATGTGGTGGAGGTGGGGTCCCTCGATTGTTTCAAGCGCGGGTTGGACAAGTATATGAGTGGGATTGGGTGGTTATAGATAGGAGCTGCCTCGTATGGGCCAATAGGCCTTCTGCAGTTACCTTTGTTCTTATGTTCTTATGTTCTTATCGGAAAGGGACTATGAGAACGATATTGCAATCAAAGCGAAAAAAACAACCTAAGCTACTACACAATCATATAAGAAGAAAAATGTCGGTGAACGACCAAGTGACAAGACAAAGGTAGGCAGAGGGGGCATATACTGAAAGTGACAAGGAAATCTGCGAGGCACTGAATGCCAGTTTCCATGGAGTGTTCACTACCGCGCCTGAGCAGCTCCCATTGTTGGAAGGGGTTACCCTAGATGAAAGACTATCAGATATAGAGGTGACTGCAAGGGAGGTAATGAAACAGTTGACAACACTGGATGCATCTAAAGCAGTTGGACCAGACAAAGTATCACCGTGGATACTAAAAGAAGCAGCGCATGCCCTCAGCGTGCCTCTGGCAATGATCTTTAATGAGTCACTTATGGCGGGAGAATTACCCAGTTGCTGGAAGAAGGCAAATGTCGTGCCGATCTTCAAGAAAGGCGATAGGGTGGAGGCACTTAACTATAGACCTGTATCACTGACAAGCATCCCCTGTAAAATACTGGAAAGTATAATTAGGCTATGCCTGGTTGCACACCTGGAGAACATTAGGTTTGTGAACAAACATCAACATGGGTTCTGGACAGGGAAATCGTGCCTAACAAACCTTCTGGAATTCTATGATAAAATAACGAGGATAAGACAGGACAGAGATGGTTGGGCAGACTGCATATTTCTGGACTGCCAAAAAGCCTTTGATACAGTACCGCACATGAGACTGCTGTTCAAACTCGAGAGGCAGGCGGGGGTAGGGGGAAAGGTCCTAGCATGGATAAGGAACTACCTAACAGGAAGGAGCCAAAGA
Organism: Procambarus virginalis; assembly: GCA_020271785.1. Classification (NCBI taxonomy): domain Eukaryota; kingdom Metazoa; phylum Arthropoda; class Malacostraca; order Decapoda; family Cambaridae; genus Procambarus; species Procambarus virginalis. The sequence goes on from WNGS01095160.1 coordinate 3,463, forward strand.
GTTACGGTAAGGGGCGAGAAGTCGGACTGGCGAACAGTAACAAGTGGAGTACCACAAGGATCAGTGCTGGGACCAATTCTATTTCTTGTATATGTTAATGACATGTTTACGGGTGTAGAGTCCTACATGTCGATGTTTGCGGATGACGCAAAGTTGATGAGAAGAGTTGTGACAGATGAGGATTGCAGGACCCTCCAAGAGGACCTGAACAGGTTGCAGAGATGGTCAGAGAAATGGCTACTTGAATTCAACACGAGCAAATGTAAAGTTATGGAAATGGGACTAGGAGATAGGAGACCAAAGGGACAGTACACATTGAAGGGGAATACTCTACACTGGCAAAAGTTAGAACATCATTCAGAAACCTAAGTAAGAAGGCATTTAGGGCGCTTTACACTGCCTACGTTAGGCCAGTCTTAGAGTATGCCCCTTCATCATGGAGTCCCCATCTGAAGAAACATATAATGAAGCTGGAAAAGGTTCAGAGGTTTGCAACGAGACTCGTCCCCAGAGCTACGAGGGATGGGGTATGAGGAGCGCCTGAGGGAACTGTGCCTTACGACACTAGAAAGAAGAAGGGAGAGGGGGGACATGATAGGAACGTATAAAATACTCAGAGGGATTGACAGAGTGGACATAGACGAAATGTTCAAACGGAATAGTAAGAGAACGAGGGGACATGGATGGAAGTTGGAAACTTAGATGAATGAGTCACAGAGATGTTAGGAAGTTTTCTTTTAGCGTGAGAGTAGTGGGAAAATGGAATGCACTTAAGGAACAGGTTGTGGAAGCAAATACTATTCATAGTTTTAAAACCAGGTATGATAGGGAAATGGGACAGGAGTCATTGCTGTAAACAACTGATGCTCGAAAGGCGGGATCCAAGAGTCAATGCTCGATCCTGCAGACACATATAGGTGAGTACATATAGGTGAGTACACACACACACACTCACACACACAAACACGCACGCACACACAAACAGCACACCATATGGTCAGAACAATTTAAGTGAACCACACACGCTCATATCTAAGCCAGATAATGTGTCTCAAATGTCTAATGCTTCACAATCGCCTCCACCGTCGACTGATGTCAAAATCACTCCATCAATTAAAAGAATATTTCCCGTATTTTATTAAAAAGAACAATACCTGTGTTAGTCAAAGACGAAAATGGTAAACCAATAACTTATTTAGTGTAACAATAGAAGGAGATTCACAGATACGTGGGAAGGCTTGATCCGAGGCGTGTGAGGTCGTCGAGGATGCTCCCAGAGCTGGACTACTGCAGCTCCTGATTACTCTCTCATGGACGCTCATCTTGTATAAACTAAATAATATAATTATTGGGTGTAAATCCAGTTGTCAAATTAAAGTGGTCTCCCACTTTAATTGTGTAAGGAACAACACGTGAGGAACACGTGTTGCCCCCAAAAATGAGGTGATTTGATAAAATGCTATGCCCAAGATAACCATCCAAGTGCCGGCGGGGAAGTGGTTCATATAGCTCAGGCTATCACTTCCTTTTGTCCGGTCGTGATGGTCAAGTGGTTTAAGGCGTCCCTGTACATACCAGTTGCGTTGCTCCTGGGAGTATGGGTTCGAGTCACTTCTGGGGTGTTGAGTTTTCATTCATATATATATATATATATATATATATATATATATATATATATATATATATATATATTAGTATATTTTGGTAGCAGTCTTTCCTGTAGACATATGTTATTAAATATGACCGAAAAAGTAAGATTAATAATTCTAACACGAATTTTCTCAATTTTCCTTATGTTTGTTTTTACTGATGACGGTAAATGAAAAATCAATTCTCCAAAATTCATTCTTTATTTCTTAGTCTGACGTGACACTTGAGCGCGTTTCGTAAAACTTATTACATTTTCAAAGACTTTAGTTACACACACACAGAACAACTATAACTGAACAGAGTTTAAACAGTTTTTCTTTTTTATACCTGCATTTGGGTGAGGTGATATGCTACAATGGTTTGGGGTGAGGTGAGAACAAACACAGAACACGAAACAATGGGTATAAGCTAAAGGGAAGAATAGATCTGTAACTGCAGAAGGCCTATTGGCCTTCTGCAGTTACTATTGGCCCGTATTTCTTGATGTTTCTATATTGGAGCGGAGTCTTGAAGTGGGTAGAATATAGTTGTGCGTTAATTGGCTGTTGATTGCTGGTGTTGACTTCTTGATGTGTAGTGCCTCGCAGATGTCAAGCCGCCTGTTGTCGCTGTATCTATCAATGATTTCTGTGTTGTTTGTTAAGATTTCTCTGGTGATGGTTTGGTTGTGGGAAGAGATTATATGTTCCTTGATAGAGCCCTGTTGCTTATGCATCGTTAATCGCCTGGAAAGAGATGTTGTTGTCTTGCCTATATATTGAGTTCTTTGGGGCTTACAGTCCCCAAGTGGGCATTTGAAGGCATAGACGACATTGGTCTCTTTCAAAGCGTTCTGCTTTGTGTCTGGAGAGTTTCTCATGAGTAGGTTGGCAGTTTTCTTGGTTTTATAGTAAATCGTCAATTGTATTTTCTGATTTTTGTCTGTAGGGATAACGTTTCTATTAACAATATCTTTCAGGACCCTTTCCTCCGTTTTATGAGCTGTGGAGAAGAAGTTCCTGTAAAATAGTCTAATAGGGGGTATAGGTGTTGTGTTAGTTGTATCTTCAGAGGTTGCATGGCGTTTCACTTTCCTTCTTATGATGTCTTCAATGAAACCATTGGAGAAGCCGTTGTTGACTAGGACCTGCCTTACTCTACAGAGTTCTTCGTCGACTTGCTTCCATTCTGAGCTGTGGCTGAGAGCACGGTCGACATAAGCGTTAACAACACTCCTCTTGTACCTATCTGGGCAGTCACTGTTGGCATTTAGGCACATTCCTATGTTTGTTTCCTTAGTGTAGACTGCAGTGTGGAAACCTCCGCTCCTTTCCATGACTGTTACATCTAGAAAGGGCAGCTTCCCATCCTTCTCCATCTCGTAAGTGAAACGTAACACAGAATTCTGCTCAAACGCTTCTTTCAGCTCCTGCAGATGTCTGACATCAGGTACCTGTGTAAAAATGTCGTCAACACCTGCAGTATATGGCCGGTTTCAAGTTCAAGTCGACTAAGACTTTTTCCTCAATAGTACCCATGTAGAAGTTTGCAAACAGGACGCCTAGGGAGAACCCATAGCGACCCCATCTACTTGCTTATACATGTGCCCATCCGGGCTCAAGAAGGGTGCCTCCTTAGTACAAGCTTGGAGTAGTTTCCTCAGGATATTTTCTGGCATGTCAAGGGAGTACAGGCCGGGTCTCGATACACTCGGTCCACTATCATCCCGATTGTTTCATCCACAGGTACGTTGGTGAACAGTGATTCTACGTCCAACGATGCTCTTATCCCTGTAGCCCGTGTTCCCCGCAGTAAGTCAACAAATTCCTTCGGGGATTTCAGGCTGAAGTTGCACGGGACATAAGGAGTCAGTAAGCCGTTGAGTCGTTTCGCCAGTCTGTACGTGGGTGTGGGTATCTGGCTGATAATTGGCCGAAGTGGGTTTCCAGGCTTATGCGTCTTGACGTTTCCATACGCATATCCAGGTTTATATTCTCCAATAATCTTTGGCAGGTGGAGTCCGGATTTCTTGGCATTCACAGTTTCAATCAACTTGTTGACCTTTGTTTTCAATTCGGCTGTAGTGTCCTTCGTTACCCTTTGGAATTTAGTTTGGTCAGAGAGTATGTGGTTCATTTTCGCCAGATATTCGTCTTTCTTAAGGATGACGTATATTGGCGACTTGTCGCCTCTCCTGACAACTATCTCCTTGTTCTCACGAAGGCTCTTGGCTGCCGCTTTGAGCTCGGGGGTCAGTATGGTACTTCTGTAGTTGCCTCGATTCTTTCCTCCTTCTGCAATAAGTTCAGCTTGTAAGGTGTCTTTGGTGGTGACCTTCTTTTGTGCTTCGAGGTCAAATATGTCGTCCAACAGGATCTCCAACTCCACTTTCCGGGCCAACGCACTTGGTCTGGACATAACGTGACAGTTTATACCCAGATTTAGGAGAGTGACTTGGTCCTCAGTGAGGTTGATACCTGCAAGGTTCAGGAAGCCGTCTCTTGGTCGTGGAATTGCCATGGGTCCTCCATATAGTGTTGTTACTTCTTGATAATCCTTGTTTCCGTGCTGAGGTGATGTCGGTCTGTGAGGATGTCGAGGTGTTGTTCGATGCGGGTGCGGAGACTTTCGTCGATGTTGCTGTTTCTCCATTCGTTTGTGGCCTGAAGTAGTTGCGTTTTATTGTCTTTGATATCATTTTCTGCCTTGTGTATCTGATTACGAATCAGATCTTGGCGATATTTTATCGTGAAGGCTTGATTCCTTGCTGCTGGGTCGTGCGTTTTAATATTAGTATATTTTGGTAGCAGTCTTTCCTGTAGACATATGTTATTAAATATGACCGAAAAAGTAAGATTAATAATTCTAACACGAATTTTCTCAATTTTCCTTATGTTGTTTTTACTGATGACGGTAAATGAAAAATCAATTCTCCAAAATTCATTCTTTATTTCTTAGTCTGACGCGACACTTGAGCGCGTTTCGTAAAACTTATTACTTTCAAAGACTTTAGTTACACACACACACACAGAACAACTATAACTGAACAGAGTTTAAACAGTTTTCTTTTTTATACCTATATAAAAAAGAAAAACTGTTTAAACTCTGTTCAGTTATAGTTGTTCTGTGTGGTGTAACTAAAGTCTTTGAAAATGTAATAAGTTTTACGAAACGCGCTCAAGTGTCGCGTCAGACTAGAAATAAAGAATGAATTTTGGAGAATTGATTTTTCATTTACCGTCATCAGTAAAAACAAACATAAGGAAATTGAGAAAATTCGTGTTAGAATTATTAATCTTACTTTTTCGGTCATATTTAATAACATATGTCTACAGGAAAGACTGCTACCAAAATACTAATATTAAAACGCACGACCCGCAGCAAGGAATCAAGCCTTCACGATAAAATATCGCCAAGATCTGATTCGTAATCAGATACACAAGGCAGAAAATGATATCAAAGACAATAAAACGCAACTACTTCAGGCCACAAACGAATGGAGAAACAGCAACATCGACGAAAGTCTCCGCACCCGCATCGAACAACACCTCGACATCCTCACAGACCGACATCACCTCAGCACGGAAACAAGGATTATCAAGAAGTTAACAACACTATAGGAGGACCCATGGCAATTCCACGACCAAGAGACGGCTTCCTGAACCTTGCAGGTATCAACCTCACTGAGGACCAAGTCACTCTCCTAAATCTGGGTATAAACTGTCACGTTATGTCCAGACCAAGTGCGTTGGCCCGAAAGTGGAGTTGGAGATCCTGTTGGACGACATATTTGACCTCGAAGCACAAAAGAAGGTCACCACCAAAGACACCTTACAAGCTGAACTTATTGCAGAAGGAGGAAAGAATCGAGGCAACTACAGAAGTACCATACTGACCCCCGAGCTCAAAGCGGCAGCCAAGAGCCTTCGTGAGAACAAGGAGATAGTTGTCAGGAGAGGCGACAAGTCGCCAATATACGTCATCCTTAAGAAAGACGAATATCTGGCGAAAATGAACCACATACTCTCTGACCAAACTAAATTCCAAAGGGTAACGAAGGACACTACAGCCGAATTGAAAACAAAGGTCAACAAGTTGATTGAAACTGTGAATGCCAAGAAATCCGGACTCCACCTGCCAAAGATTATTGGAGAATATAAACCTGGATATGCGTATGGAAACGTCAAGACGCATAAGCCTGGAAACCCACTTCGGCCAATTATCAGCCAGATACCCACACCCACGTACAGACTGGCGAAACGACTCAACGGCTTACTGACTCCTTATGTCCCGTGCAACTTCAGCCTGAAATCCCCGAAGGAATTTGTTGACTTACTGCGGGGAACACGGGCTACAGGGATAAGAGCATCGTTGGACGTAGAATCACTGTTCACCAACGTACCTGTGGATGAAACAATCGGGATGATAGTGGACCGAGTGTATCGAGACCCGGCCTGTACTCCCCTTGACATGCCAGAAAATATCCTGAGGAAACTACTCCAAGCTTGTACTAAGGAGGCACCCTTCTTGAGCCCGGATGGGCACATGTATAAGCAAGTAGATGGGGTCGCTATGGGTTCTCCCCTAGGCGTCCTGTTTGCAAACTTCTACAGGGTACTATTGAGGAAAAAGTCTTAGTCGACTTGAACTTGAAACCGGCCATATACTGCAGGTATGTTGACGACATTTTTACACAGGTACCTGATGTCAGACATCTGCAGGAGCTGAAAGAAGCGTTTGAGCAGAATTCTGTGTTACGTTTCACTTACGAGATGGAGAAGGATGGGAAGCTGCCCTTTCTAGATGTAACAGTCATGGAAAGGAGCGGAGGTTTCCACACTGCAGTCTACACTAAGGAAACAAACTAGGAATGTGCCTAAATGCCAACAGTGACTGCCCAGATAGGTACAAGAGGAGT
>WNGS01095161.1:0-13488 GCA_020271785.1 Procambarus virginalis
TACCGGGATTTCTTAGGACCACAGCCTTGGATTACCGATTACAGGCATAACAAGTGCATAGTGACCCGCTGGAAAATTTGAAAACAGTCATTATCAACGGAACTTTGTGTTAAATAGATAATAAACGGAGACCACGTGTGGGCCAGTGCATGAGGCTTTGTGTACGTGCGTGTATGAGAAAAAATAGTGAACGGTGATTCGTGGAACAGTGAAGTGGAACGGGTACCACAACAACATATAAGTTGGAAGTGAAGGAAAATCGTGCATAGAATATTATAAATATAGAATGCTAGAAATATAGAATAGTGGCAAGAAGCGGCATCAGTAGGCTGTTTCCACAAGCCGCGAGGCTACCCCAGGGCACGTCCCACAGGGATAAAATACGGAAATCATATAGTGTACTATGGAAATGTGAATCTAATAATTAGCAATAAAGTGAGTGAATACCATTGCAAGCCGGAAATTAGGCGGAAAATCCCTTGTAAGAATACAAGCAAAGAATAAATCAGTGTTATAAATCGAGTAGCTGGAAACTCGTGACATCAACCTGGGACGACAAGAGGTCACCTGTACCGCACCGGGACCAGCTTCGCTACCTACGCTAAGTACCTCCACCATTGTTTGAACAAAATAACATACATAATATTACAAATCTACGGTATACTATAGTATTATAAATATTAAATATATAAAAATATACATATAACTTTATAAAGAGTTAAAAGGACTGACATCAACAAGTGATCCACACAGTAAACCCCACAAATACAACACAATACATCAGAAATGGAGAGGTGTGGCGAGTGCTCGGGAGTACTGGGAAAACGTAATGTAGGCGTAACGTGTTGCATCTGTAACATGAGATTTCACCTGGGCTGTACAGAAGTATCTCCAGGATGCACAAAAGGCAAGGAATTTACTGGGTCTGCAAAGATGACAGATTAATGTTAGAGAACATAACTAAACTGATGAAAAACATTCCCGAGTCACAGAGATTACCATTCACAGACAAGCTACCAGTGATATATGCAGACTGGGATAAGACAACATTGGTTAACGACCAAAACCCAGGAACAGATAGTTTAGAGAACCGCAGCAGTAATGTGGAGGAAGAGGGTATTGTAGTACATAATAGCAGCAATATTGCAGAGTCAGGTAATATAAACGATGTGAGCAACAGTGAGACAGAGTGCATAAATGAAGGAATTGGGACGAAAGCGGAGATGGCTCCAATAAAGAGGTAGACAACAGACACAGATATAAATACCTTGAAAAACGCAAAACCGGAACACATTTGCAAATTCTACGCTAAAGGAATATGCAAATATGGAAAATTAGGAACAAAATGCCATTTTCTGCATCCTCGAAAATGCAGGAACATGTTGGCGAGGGGTACATGCCGTTTTGGAACAGGGTGTAGATACTTCCACCCCAAATTATGTCAATTTTCAATTAGGGACAAAAAATGCTACAATCTTCAGTGTCCGGAATTCCACGTGAGAGGTACACAACGTTATAGACGGAAAATCAGTATGACACTACTGGCAATTTTTTAGAGGAAGGCAGAAACAGAGCAGAAAATATAAGAGAGAGGAACAGTCAGATGGAACCACCACAGGATTACAGAGGGGAAGGGAGATACCCACAAGTCTGGAATACACATTACCAACAAACACACAGGTACTACACCACACAACACTCGCCCCACTACCGAAACTGGACGAATCACTTCGAAAACAACACACCCTGGACGCAAACACAGTGGCCCCCTTACCAGAGCCTCAGATATTAACACCAAGTAAGGCATCCAGCACTTCCACTACCACGATAACATCATTTATATTTGCCAACATTCAAGGTATAAAAACACGCAAATCCAACAAAGTTCACTTTATAGATGGTCTCCTTCATGAGGCAAATGCAGTGTTTGCAGCCCTAACAGAAACCCACACAAAGGACTACCATGATGGTGAAATATGGATCTCAGAGTACAATCTTTTCAGATGTGATAGGAAACACCGGCTTCAGGGTGGGGTCAGCCTATACATCAAAGACACACTCATCTGTACTGAGCTGCTAAACACCTCAAATGATATGGTGGAAGTGCTGATAATCAAAATAGAGATTATAAATGTAGTTATTGTCCTTGTATATAAGTCACCGGAGGCAAACCCTCAGCAGTTTAAAGACCAACTAATGAAAGTAGAACACTGCTTGGAAAACCTCACAAATCCAGCTCCGAACATCATCCTGCTTGGGGACTTCAACCTACGGCACCTGAAATGGAAGCACCTGGCTAATACAGTAATATCAGAAAGAATACCAGGAAGTAGCCTTAATGAACAGGCACATGCAAATGACCTGCTACGGATGTGCGACAGGTTTGCCTTAAACCAGCAAATAGTAGAACCAACCAGGAAGGAGAACACGCTGGACCTCATTTTCACTAATAATGATGAATTGATCAGGAACATAATGATTACAAATACCTGTTACTCAGATCACAACTTAATTGAAGTTATGACAACCATGGGGAATAGACCTTCAAAACCAGTCCAGATTCCCGGTGGAGGAGATTTCAGCAAATTCAACTTCAATAATAAACAGATAAACTGGGAGCAAATAAACCAGGACTTCACAGAAATAAACTGGGAAGAACAGCTAGGAAATGCGAACCTGAACCAGTGCCTGGAAAAAATAAGCTCAGTAGCACTAGAAATATGTACAAACCGCATCCCCCTAAGAAAAAAGAGGAAGAGATGCAGATTGGAACGAGAACGTCGTTCCCTATATAGGCGAAGAAAACGAATCGCGGTACAACTTGAGAGTCGCACCCTATCTCAGGAACGGCGAAGAAGGTTAGGTAGCGAAATAGGAAAAATTGAACTCAAGCTACAAGAATCATACAAAACGCAGGAGAGGGAAAGAGAGCAAAAGGCCATCAGTGAAATAGAGAGAAACCCGAAATATTTTTTCTCCTATGCAAAATCAAGATCAAAAACCACATCTAGTATCGGGCCCCTGCGAAAGGAAGATGGAACTTTCACCGATGACAACAAAGAAATGAGCGAGCTACTGAGGAAGCAATACGACTCTGTCTTCAGCGAGCCATTAAACGCACTAAAGATCGATAACCCAAATGAATTTTTCATGGATATGATACCAACATCAAATCATATATCAGACGTCACCCTATCCCCACTGGATTTTGAAGAAGCCATAAACAGTATGCCTATGCACTCCGCACCAGGCCCGGATTCTTGGAACTCCATATTCATCAAGAACTGTAAAAAACCACTATCGCAGGCCCTTCACATTCTGTGGAGACAAAGCCTAGATACTGGCGTTATTCCTGATATACTAAAAACAGCAGAGATAGCACCACTTCATAAAGGAGGAAATAAGGCAGAGGCAAAAAATTACAGACCGATAGCACTAACATCGCACATCATAAAATTTTTGAGAGAGTGCTAAGAAGTAAGATCACAAAATACATGGAATCACAGCATCTCCATAACCCCGGACAACATGGTTTCAGAACAGGGCGCTCTTGCCTGTCGCAGTTGCTGGACCACTATGATATGGCATTAGATGCTATGGAAGACAAACAAAACGCTGATGTAATTTACACAGATTTCGCAAAAGCTTTTGATAAATGTGACCATGGTGTTATTGCCCATAAAATGCGCTCAAAAGGAATTACCGGAAAAGTAGGCAGATGGATCTACAATTTCCTGACCAACAGAACCCAATGTGTAATAGTCAACAAAATAAAATCCAACCCGTCAACCGTTAAGAGCTCAGTCCCCCAGGGTACTGTGCTTGCTCCAGTACTTTTTCTCATCCTCATATCGGACATAGACAAGAGCACAACCTATAGCACTGTATCATCCTTTGCAGATGACACTAGGATCTTCATGAGAGTAGGCAACATAGAGGACACGGCGAACCTCCAGTCAGATGTAGATCAGGTCTTTCTATGGGCTACAGAAAATAATATGGTGTTTAACGAAGACAAGTTCCAGCTCATGCGCTATGGAAAAAATGAAAATATAAAAACGGAAACCACGTACAAAACTCAGGCAAATCATAACATAGAACGAAAAGGCAATGTAAAGGATCTGGGTGTACTCATGTCGGAAGACCTTACCTTTAAAGAACACAATAAAGTAGCCGTCACAACTGCAAGAAAAATGACAGGTTGGATAACAAGAACTTTTCACACTAGAGATGCTATACCGATGATGACACTTTTCAAAACGCTTGTGCTCTCTAGAGTGGAGTACTGCTGCACAATGACAGCCCTTTCACTGCTGGTGAAATTGCTGACCTGGAGAGCGTGCAGAGATCCTTTACTGCTAGAATCCACTCGGTAAAACATCTAAACTATTGGGACCGACTAAAGAGCCTAAATCTGTATTCCCTTGAGCGCAGGCGGGAGAGATACATAATAATTTACACGTGGAAAATATTAGAGGGGCTGGTCCCAAACCTGCACACAGAAATAACATCACATGAGACCAGAAGACATGGCAGGATGTGCAGAATACCCCCGTTGAAAAGCAGAGGTGCAACTGGTACTCTGAGAGAGAACTCTATCAACATCAGAGGCCCGAGACTGTTCAACACGCTTCCACTACACATAAGGGACATAACTGGCAAACCCCTCACAGTGTTCAAGAGAGAACTGGATAAGCACCTCCAAAGGATACCTGATCAACCAGGCTGTGACTCATACGTCAGGCTGCGAGCAGCCGCGTCCAACAGCCTGGTTGATCAGTCCAGCAACCAGGAGGCCTGGTCGATGACCGGGCCGCGGGGACGATAAGCCCCGGAAGCACCTCAAGGTATCCTCAAGGTAAGGTCACCCCTCCATATTTTCCAGTTTCCAGAACAACCTCTTATGTGGAACTCTGTCGAAGGTGGGTGTTCTTGGGTGGGTTCGGGCAGATGGGATGTTTTTTTTGTGTGGGTTCGGGCAGGTGGGTGTTCTTGGGTGGGTTCGGGCAGATGGGATGGTTTTTTTTTGTGTGGGTTCGGGCGAGTACTTTTTCTTTTTGGAAAGGCCTGGGTGGTTTTAGGTGGGCTTGGGTGGTTTCTGGCAGTTGGGCAGGTTTTTTGGGTAGGCTCGGGCGGGTGGGCAGGTTTTTGGGTGGGTTCGGGCACATGGCCGGGCTTTGGCGGACTTGGGTAGCAGGCGGGCTGGCTGTGGTTATGCCACATCCCCTCAGCTCCCCCAAGCCAGATATATCCTACCCCACCTCCCCAAGCCATACCCTCCCAGATATATCCTCCACCCCTCCAGGAGCATGTTGGCGGTCCGCACGGTATTAATACGGTTCAGTTTCTCGGTGACCTTCCTACCAGATGGTGGCCTTGGAGGTAGACTGCCCTGTCAGCCCTAACTGGCTGCCCTGACTTATATACAAGAAGGAACATTGGGTTTGTGAGAGTACATAATGTTGGTGTTCTGTAATCATCATCAAACTCATTTTGTTTACAAACTGTGACTGGTTAATACCACAACTGTGAATGCCTGACTGACTGTGGATTGACCACAGCTGCCACTGACTGGTTGTAACTGTAACTAGCTGACTGACTACATACTGCATAACAGAAGTAGTAAAATCTGTGAAGGGAAAAAGTAACCACTGGCCTAGTAAGGACAAGGTTGTCACAACAAACACAATACTGGCCTCCAGTTTAACATGTCCCGGACTCTGTAAACTCAATACCGCATTTAGCGGCCAATAACTCTGAAAATAAGGAGCCAGTTAATGATCTGAAAAGCTTTGTGAATTTGCACCCCCTTCGTGAATTACTACAGGTTCGCACACCACCACACAGCAGAACAACACCGCATAGGCACAACACTGCAGAGAAACAGGAGTCAGAGTTGAACGACCGCCACATAACACATCAGCCTCAGAACTGGGGTTGGATAGCCAGCACGAGGGTCTGGGGCTTCCCCTTCCCCCTCCTGGAGAGGGGGGGGAGAGCTGTACAAACAGCAGCGCAGTGGGGGTTATGACGTCATGCTTGTTTACTTGTTTTCAGATTGGGGAGTTCTGTTTGACAGTTCGGTTTTTGGTAGCAATTTTTTAACCAGGTGGAGTTTGTTTTGGGACGCCCATCTTTCTGGGTGCCTAACCCAGTCGATGGCAGACATGGAATGCATCCAACCACATGGCAGTTTCCATAGGCCATTGCTCCTCGTACCTCTCAGAGGGGCCAGGTTCTGGTTCGTGGTCCCCGGTAGGCTCAGAACTACATTGACTGACTGTTGCCACGGTCTAATATATACACTAATATATACTAATATATGTAGTAACACCAGCCCGGTAAGCTCCGGGAGCCCGAGGGGCTCTCCATAAAAAAAGGCAAAGGGATTAAAAAATGGTGAACAATATTATATTACTATAAAACCAGCATTAAATGTAATGAAACCCCATTTTCTGGGCGAGTCTCGGAGGCTCCCCGGAGCTATCCAGGCTGAATGTATATGTATAACTTTCTGGCATCAGTCAATGTGCATGGAGTTCTTGCCTACTGGGGACCATGAGCCAGAACTTGGCCCCCTCAGAGAGGCACAAGGAGCAATGACCCCCCCCCTGTGGTTGGGAGCATTCTAATTCTATGTCTGCCATTCTATGTCTGCCATTGACCAGGACTGGCACCCAGTAAGGTAGGCGCTCCAAAACAAAACTCTATTCTGATGAAAATACTGTATTGCTACCGAAAGCTGAACGAGTGGACAGACTCCCCAAACGAAAATTAGCATACGAGCATGACGTCATCATGTTGCCGCGCCGCTGTCTGCACAACCCCCCCCCCCTCCTCGGGAGGGGGAAGGGGAAACCTCAGAACCTCGCACCAACGACCCAACCTACAGTTCTTAGGCTGGATGTCAAGAAACGCGGAAAACACCGCCGACCGGGGGGGGGGGGGTAGGAGGGGTGCCGGGGAACCTCCGGGGCTCACCCAGAAAATGGCGTTTCATTACATTCAATGCTGGTTTTCTGGGGGGAGCTCCGTCAGCTCCCCGGAGCTAACTACCCAAAGATAAGGAAAACAGGGACTTACTTGGGAGGCGGTCCATCCTCACTCCTCAACATGAAGTCGAGACAACTGGCTGCAACCGCTGACCCAATGCAATGCAGGCCCTACCAGGCCCAGGGACATTCACCAGGTAGCAAGCGGCCAGGGCCCTATTCAACCTCCAAAAATCCCGTGTCCGAATGTCAACCCAGGACATGTTGCCAAAGACGGCAGCCAAAGCAGCAAACTTACGCACGTCGTGGGCACGGGGGTAGACCGCAGGTTGGCTAGACTTAATAACCCTGTGGACAACCTGAGAGACATGAGCCCGGGAACAGGGAAGAAGGGAAACCGGGTCAACCCAAAGCGCATCCCCGGCCACCGAAGCCGTGGCGCACAAATAACAGCGGAGAGCCACAACCAGACACAACACATGATGCACCCCCGGTTTGACCAACCAAGCATCAACAACCCAAGGCCACCCTCCGAAACGCAGCCGTCTCATTTTTCGCCAGAAAAGATGGACACGGCTGCAACCGAACAAAACGACCACCATGACTGAAAGAGCAGAAACACCTGCGCTGGAGGAGAGCATAAAGCTCCCCGACCCAACCCCCAGAGGCCAATGCCAACAGGAGAAGTACCTTAGAAAAACAATCCTGAACGAAGGGGCCACAACAAACTGAGGCCAAGAGAAAAACGAGCACCCGGTCCGAAGACCAGGATAGCTCCGGGGGCGCATGAGCCGGCCGCAGGTGAAACAACGCACGAGACAGCTTGCGGAAAGGGGCAGAAGTAACATCAACACCAAAAGCAAGTTGACGTGGCTCCCCCATGAAACGAGGCGACAGTATTTGGCATATGATGAAGGTCCTGGAACAACCAAGAGAGAAAGGACAAAACAACCCTATCGGAGACCGAAGAATACCTAAGCAGTGATAGGAAGAACCAGAAGGACCGCCAGGAAACGTCATACTGTCGCCGAGACGAACCACACAGGTGGGAGACCAACAACGAAGCCACCTGATCATCATACAAATACAGTGGTACCTCGGAATACGAGTGTCCCTGTATACAAGTTTTTCGGAATACGAGCAGGATTTGCTCCGAAAATTTGCCTTGGAAGGCGAGGGTTACCTCGGAATCCGAGTTTGTTGATACGCGTACAGGCTGAACTAGAGCGTGGTGGCACAACGATCGGCGCTCAGTTTACCAGTTTCTCGTGCCCAGTGACTATCCCGCCTGAATTCTTCTCCAGGACTTTCAGTGTTTTGTTGGATTTTTGGTCATTTTACCATAAAAGGTGACATTATATATCTCGCAATGGGTCCCAAGAAAGCCAGTGGTAAGGCTCAAGCCAAGAAATTGCATGTCAGGATGACAATAGAGGAAAAGCAAGAGATCATTCGGAAGCATGCAAATGGTACACGTGTTGTTGAACTTTGTAGACAGTACAACAAATCCATGTCAATGATAAGCACAATACTTGCCAAGAAAAAGGACATTATGAGTGCTAACGTGGCAAAAGACGTAAGAACAATCACGAAACAAAGACCACAAATACTTGAGGATGTTGAAAAGAAGAAGTGGTGTCAGATGTGGGAAGAAATGTAAACTTTTAGTGAAATGACTCACCCAGAGAAAGCTGTAGTAGGCTATTGCATTTATCGTTTCAATGACAATGTGATGCCTCACTACAGAGACATCTTGCGAAGAAAGGAAAAACAATCTTCCACGTTCAGATTTGTTGTGATAAAATCGAGCAGTGAGCCACAACCAGGACCTAGTGGTATGCAGGCAAAACGTGCCAGAGTGTGCACACCAGAGAGGTCCTCACTGCCTAATGTTAAAATGGAAGGGGACTCCACTTCCAAACAGTAACACCACCTCTCCTCCCTCCTCCTCACCATCTTCCATATGCCATCAGCAGTCATCAGCAAGGGTAAGTAATAACTTGAACATAGTTTCGTAGTGTAGATTTAGATGAATTAGGTATGAAATTTAGTTTGAAGTGAGGTTTTTGGGTAGTCAGGAACGGATTAATTCATTTCCCATTATTTCTTATGCGGAAATTAGCTTCAGATTATGAGTTTTCGGAATACGAGCTGTATCCAGGAACGGATTAAACTCTTAAACCGAGGTACCACTGTACTCTGTGTATCCTCTTGATGTATAACATCAAAGACACACTCATCTGTACTGAGCTGCTAAACACCTCAAATGATATGGTGGAAGTGCTGATAATCAAAATAGAGATTATAAATGTAGTTATTGTCCTTGTATATAAGTCACCGGAGGCAAACCCTCAGCAGTTTAAAGACCAACTAATGAAAGTAGAACACTGCTTGGAAAACCTCACAAATCCAGCTCCGAACATCATCCTGCTTGGGGACTTCAACCTACGGCACCTGAAATGGAAGCACCTGGCTAATACAGTAATATCAGAAAGAATACCAGGAAGTAGCCTTAATGAACAGGCACATGCAAATGACCTGCTACGGATGTGCGACAGGTTGCCTTAAACCAACAAATAGTAGAACCAACCAGGAAGGAGAACACGCTGGACCTCATTTTCACTAATAATGATGAATTGATCAGGAACATAATGATTACAAATACCTGTTACTCAGATCACAACTTAATTGAAGTTATGACAACCATGGGGAATAGACCTTCAAAACCAGTCCAGATTCCCGGTGGAGGAGATTTCAGCAAATTCAACTTCAATAATAAACAGATAAACTGGGAGCAAATAAACCAGGACTTCACAGAAATAAACTGGGAAGAACAGCTAGGAAATGCGAACCTGAACCAGTGCCTGGAAAAAATAAGCTCAGTAGCACTAGAAATATGTACAAACCGCATCCCCCTAAGAAAAAAGAGGAAGAGATGCAGATTGGAACGAGAACGTCGTTCCCTATATAGGCGAAGAAAACGAATCGCGGTACAACTTGAGAGTCGCACCCTATCTCAGGAACGGCGAAGAAGGTTAGGTAGCGAAATAGGAAAAATTGAACTCAAGCTACAAGAATCATACAAAACGCAGGAGAGGGAAAGAGAGCAAAAGGCCATCAGTGAAATAGAGAGAAACCCGAAATATTTTTTCCTATGCAAAATCAAGATCAAAAACCACATCTAGTATCGGGCCCCTGCGAAAGGAAGATGGAACTTTCACCGATGACAACAACGAATGCAGAGCTACTGAGGAAGCAATAAGAATCTGTCTTCAGCGAGCCACTCAACACAGTGAAGATTGATAAACCAAATGAACTTTTCATGGATATGATACAACATCAAATCATATATCAGGAGTCACCCTATCCCCACTGGAATTTGAAAAAGCCATAAACAGAACCAGCTCCCCCCATAGGCCTTATTCAGTGATATTTTGTTTATATCACAAAAGCAAAAAAGGGTGAAACCGTCAAAATAGCTAATTCGCTGATTTAGTGCGAAACATAATGCAGGAAAACTTGCTGAAAAGTGCAATATAATGCTAAGTTTTGAGATTTGAAGGCATAATCACATATCGCGAGAAAAAAATGAAGTAGTGATAGTAGTATCGAAATATTGGAAAATCGAATATCTTTTACGTGAAAAATCACATACATGACAACGTGAAAAACAAGTCACTAAAATTTACCAAATTTTGATGATTTTAACTTCAAAATCATACAGCGAGTTTTCGAATTAATTAAATCCTAGAAAGACATATGAAAAGATTGTTTCCAATTCAAATGATAAAAAACAATGTGTTTCATTAGAATATACTAAAAATATTCTTCTGTTTTCGTTATATTAGCGATGGAATAGTTCACGTCTAACCCGCTCGCATACGTCTGAAACTTCGATATATGCACTAAAAACAGAGATTCTCTCCCTTTTCCTAGTTTCTCGTGTTTTAACGAGAAAACAAATAGTTAATAAAAATGAAGTATTTTAGGTTTAATTCTAATGATTATGTGTTGCATCATTTTTATAGTTTATGTTTAATGAATTACGAACAATAAACTGAAAATTCAGAAAAACGTTGAAAAAAGGACAAAATATTGCTAATTCGATGATATTTTGTTAAATATATTAAAGACCAAGGGGTATGATTAAAACGTCAAAATATTGCAAACTTCGATGATTTATGTAACAAAACAGAATGCTAGAAAAATTGCTTACAAGTGCAATGTAATGCGCAATTTTGAAATTTGAAGGCCCAAATAACATTTAGTAGAAAACTTGAAGTACTATCGAAATATTGGTGAAATAGAATATTTTTAGTAAAATCACACCACATGACCACGTGAAATAAGTCACCTATATTACCAAAATTTGAGGATTTAACTTCAAATATAGAGCAGTTCTTAATTAAAGTAGATTTAGAATAAGACATACGACAAGCTGTTTTTCAAATACAAATGATAAAAAATCATTGGTTTTCATTAGAATTTTTAGAATTTCTAAAATGTTCCTCGTTTTTTCTATTTATATACGAGGAAGAGATGTACACGGTAAAACAGCTCTATAACGGCTGAAACGTCGATATATGCAATAAAAACAGAACTTTCCACTTTCATATCTTTACTCACTGTTTTCAGAAAAACAAATCGTTGATTGAAAATGAAGTAGTATTAGGCAATTTCTAATCAAGTATGGGTTTGCATCAGTTTTTCGTATATTTAATGAATTTATTACAAATTAAACCGAAAATCAGTCTGAACGTGGCAAAAAAAAAAAAAACAAACGAAAAATATGGACTATGGTCGATGATATTTGTTATATCACAAAGAAAAAAAAAAAACAAAAAAGGGCTAAAAAAGTTACAAAATATTGCTACAATTCGAGATGGGATTTTTTAGTACAAAACAAAACATGCAAGAAAACTTGCTAAAGTGCAATATCTGCGAATTTGAAATTTGAAGGCCTAAATCACATTCGTGAGAAAACATGAAGTAGTATCGAAATAGTGAAAAAATCGAATTTTTACGTGACTCACCATACATGGAAACGTGCACAAAGTCACTAAAAATACATTATTGAGGATTTTTAACTTCAATAATAAAGCGAGTTTGTAATATTAGATCTAGACAAGACATTAAAATATTGTTTCCCACTTCAATGATAAAAAACAATGTGTTTCATTAGAATATACTAAAAGATTCCTGAGTTTTCCGTTTATATTAGCGATGGAAGATGTTCACTTTAAAAACCGTGAATATGCTGAAAACGTCGATATATGCTGCAATAAAAAACAGACAACTTCTCCCCTTTTCATATGTTTCTCAGATGTTTAACGAGAAACATAGTTTAATAAAAAGAAAGTGTTTAGTCCTCGTTAATTTCTAATGGAATTATGTGTTTGCATCATTCTATATCGTAATGTTTAAGAATTAAGAACAATGAACTTAAAATTCAAAAAAACGTTGATAAACGGCAATATATTGCCTATTTCGATGATCTTTTGTTTAAAATTATAAAGAAAATTGGGATGATAAACGTCAAAAATTGCAAAATTCGATAATTTATAGTAAAAAAGGATTCTAAGAAACTTGCTTACAAGTGCAAGTCATGCGACACTTTGAAGATTTGAAGACCAAATCTTTCCTATCGCGTAGAAAACATGAAAGTTACCTATCTAAATATGGTGTCTGAAATAGCATATTTTTACGTAAAATCCACACGACATGAAAAACGTGAAATAAGTCACTCTATTTGACCAAATTTGAGGATTTAACTTCAAATCATAGAGCAAGTTTTATTATTAATTAGAATCCTAGAAAAGAACTACGAAAATGCTGTGTCCAATAAAAATGATAAAAATCATAGTGTTTTCATTAGAATTAACCTAAAATGTTCCGTTTTTTCATTTATATTAAAGATGGGAAGATTTAAACGTAAAACGTCTAATCCGGCTGAAAACGTCGATATATGCAATAAAAACCAGAACTGCTCCCCTTTTTCAATATCTTCCTCAATGTTTAAACGAGGGAAACAAATAGTTGATTGAAAATGACAGTATTTAAGGCATAATTTTAATCAATTATGTGTTTGCATAATTTTTATAGTATAATGTAATGAAGTTACTTAGCATATTGAGAACCGAAAATTCAGATGAAGGGAAAAACGACAAAATCTGCCCTATTTCGATGATATTTTGTTATATCACAAAGAAAAAGGGCTATAACGTTCAAAACATATTGCTAAATTCGAGGATTTTTAGTACAAAACAAAATGCAAGAAAACTGCTTAAAAGTGCATATTAATGCGAAATTTTGAGATTGAAGGCCTAATCAAATATCGTGAGAAACATGAAGTAGTATCAAAAAATTGGAAAAATGAATATTACGTTGAATCCCACTACATGAAAACGTGAAAATTAACTAAACTATATAATTTGAGGATTTTAACTTCAAATCATAAAGCGAGTTTTCGGATTATTTAGATTCTTAGCAAGACATT
>WNGS01095163.1:0-14829 GCA_020271785.1 Procambarus virginalis
TTAGGGTTTAGTTTAGTTCATTATTATGCAGCACCCCATACCCATCTTGTGGGCGTTAGTGGAAAGGTTTACAGAGGCACATAATGGGCTCAGGGACTGAACCCCACAATTCATTTAGCTAAGCAAGTTACAATCTTGATGAGCTAGTTACAAAATTCAATATAAGTCGTCACATCAACAATGGGTTCGAGATCGACCTCAAGTACAGGTTCTAATTAAGCAACTGACATATGTGGAGAGATAGTGTCAAAATTTATATGTTTGTCCTGCACACCGCCTCCCATCCAGTGGGCAGCGGTGGATAGGTTACAATCACTCAGTTACTACCTACAGTTAGCAAACTGGGGATATTTGGCTAAAATTTCTGGTAGCAGATCATTTTGAATGAAATATTTACACATCGCTGGAACATTGGTTATAGAATTGTCTCTAAATTCACGTATCTTTTCGCACTCCATCACATAGTGACGGAGGGTGTGCGAATAATTTTGTTGACACAGTTTACATTTGGTCAGGTCTACATCGGCAGATAATGAGAATTCCCAGAGATACTTGTAACCGAGTCTAAGCCGAGCAGCAGTAACATCTAGAAGTCTGCTGATTTTATTGGATGATCCATAGATGTGTGGCTCCTCTTGCATGATAGTATGATGATAGATGGAATTACTGGTGTCAATTTCACTTTGCCTCAGATCTACAAGATCTTGTTGAAGTTCTCGGTGTACTGCTGCTCTCAGATTGCTCATTGACAATCCAAGGTTACACTCAACGGCTCCTTTAAAGGCAGATTCTTTGACTAACTTATCAGCTCTATCATGCATTCGGAGGCCAACATGAGCACTGACTGGACACCCAGCTGGATCCCTTCACGATTAAGGTTAGTGTGGCCTTGTGTTAGGGGCCGTGCAAATTTTTGTTTTTTTTCCAATTTTAATTTTTAATTTTTTTCTGTGGCTAGGAGCTAAAATTTTTAGTGATGTCATCTGTAATGCAGAGACTGGCAGAGGAGCCTTCATTGGCAGAGATAAAGAAACTTACCAAGACTAATTTAGTATTGTTAGGCCAGGAATTTGGTCTAGAATTAAATGTCGCAAATAAGAAGTGGACTTTGCTGAATGAAATAGTACAACATTGTATCGATGAAGGACTATTGGCAGATGATACTCCTTTATGCCAGCCTAGCCAAGCAGAAAGTGCAGCTCATACAGAGAGAGAGTTAGCTCTAGAGTTAGCAAAAATAAAATTAGAGGAGCAAAGACTCAAAACCGAAGAGGCTAGAATTAGAGCGACTGCCCCTAGACCTCCACCTGCCGGGGATTCAAACCCCAGGCATTATGAGAAGAGGCATAACTTGCCGGAATTTTCAGAGTCGGATCCTGAAAGGTTTTTCAACCATTTTCAGAGATTGGCCCTGTCCATGACCTGGCCAAAGGAAGAGTGGGTGAAAATCCTACAGGGAAGACTTAGGGGTAAAGCCCAAGATATTTTTATTAATATGCCTGACGACGAGTGTTTTGAATATGATAAAGTCAGGGAACGAATTTTGAGGGCGTATGAAATTACTCCTGAAGCTCACCGCCAAGCTTATCGCAACCTTAGGCCTACACACAACCAACCGTTCACGGAATTCGCTACTGATCAAAGTAGGCTTTTTGATAAATGGATTCGCTCG
Organism: Procambarus virginalis; assembly: GCA_020271785.1. Classification (NCBI taxonomy): domain Eukaryota; kingdom Metazoa; phylum Arthropoda; class Malacostraca; order Decapoda; family Cambaridae; genus Procambarus; species Procambarus virginalis. The sequence goes on from WNGS01095163.1 coordinate 1,673, forward strand.
GCTAAAGCCGAAACATACGAGGCATTGAAAGACCTAGTCTTAAAGGAACAATTTATAGATAGTATGCCAGACATTGTTGCGCAGTACTTAAGAGGAAGGGTAGAGTTAAATTCTAAAATAGGGGATTTGGCCAAGATGGCAGAAAACTACCAGTTGGCGGGCAAAAGACCCAATAAAAATAATTTTACCCCACAGAGTAGAACAACTTATACCCACAGCCAGTCCAGACCAGCTCATTCTAAACCTTTACCTAATGCACCAGATATAACTAACCCTGTTAAATTGTCTAGCCCCACGACGCTAAAGAGTGAACCGACGGGTAATTCGGTTAGTAATGTCTCTTCTCCCCGACGTTTCTGTGGCCACTGTAAAAGTTCAACCCACAATATTAGCCGTTGTTGGCAACTGTACCCGGAAAAAAGACCCAATGCTCTCGTTGTGACACAGGGCTTGAGGCCTTCTGAAGGGTTAGGGAGTAAGACCTCCAACCCACAGTGGTTGGACCTGCTTACCCCATTCTTATCGAAAGGGAGACTACTTTTGTCTGAGGGTTCTTCCTGGAGGGACGTGGTGATCTTCCGAGACACCGGTGCCATCCAGACTTTAATTTTAGAGAGTGCGTTGCAAGGTGCCAACACTCTCGACACTGGAGAGGTGGTACTGGTCGAGGGTGTCACTAGTGATACTCGAGCAGTACCCCTCCGTAAGGTTACCCTGGAATCTGATTTCCACAAGGGTATTTGTACAGTCGGAGTCACTTCGTACCTACCTTTCCCTAATGTTGATGTAATATTGGGTAATGATTTAGCCGGGGAAAAGGTAGGGGACTCCAGACTGCCTGTTATGTTGCCTACCCCAAAGGTTTGCCTGGATCCACCCGCCGCAGAGGATAATGTTGTGTACCCTGCGTGCGTGGTGACTAGGTCTATGGGACTTAAATGTAAGGGCAGCCCTGTGCTTGCCAAGGTGGTAAATCCCGAGGACACGAGGGACTTTCCGAGTGGTGAAAGCCCAGTGGACCTTGCGGACACATTCATGGCCCGACTCGATGACGTGGCCGAGGACATTGTGGAGAGCCTGCCACCACCGCCTACCGAGAGTAGTGGGGAGGTGGAGGAGAACACTGTTGAGCCTCGGCCAATGACATCTGACCAAGGCCTGGACGCCTCCTTGAGTGAGTTACAGAAAGCTGACCCCAGTCTTGCAGATTGTCACGAGACAGCCGTCTCTAGGGAGGAAATTGTAGACGCAGCAACTGGGTACTACTACAATGATCGGATTTTGATGAGAAAATGGAGACCTCAGAGTGCTCCCTTGTCAAATGAGTGGGAGGTAGTCCACCAGGTTATGTTGCCGACCTGCTATAGAGAGAGAGTTTTGTCAGCTGCCCATGATGATCCTATGGGGGGACATCAAGGCATTAATATTACGTATCACAAAATCTGCAAGTACTTTTTCTGGCCCAAGCTGAAAAGCGATGTGGCAAAATTTTGTAATGCATGTATTGCTTGTCAACTTGTTGGGAAACCAAACCAAACTCCACCTAAAGCTCCTCTAAGGCCTATTGTCGTGCCGGAGGAACCATTTTCTCATGTGGTAATGGACTGTGTTGGTCCATTACCTAGAACTAAGTCTGGTAATATTTACTTAATTACGATGATGTGTATCACGACTCGTTACCCAGAGGCTTTTGCTGTAAGGAACATCCGAGCAAAGACTGTTGTTGCTCGTATGTTGCAATTTTTTTCCACTTTTGGACTGCCTCGGGTTGTACAGACTGACAATGGTACTAACTTTAAGTCTGATATTTTTTAACAATTTTGTAAGGACCATGGAATAACTCATAAGGTTTCCAGCCCATACCATCCACAGAGTCAGGGGGTCATTGAACGGTTCCATCTAACTCTGAAGCAGATGTTGAAGACATCGTGCGAGAGTTCCCATACCTTCTGGGATGAGAACTTGCCGTATGTTTTGTTTGCTGCTAGGGAGGGGTTGCAAAGTTCACTGGGTTGTTCTCCTTTTGAGTTAGTCTTTGGCCATAAAGTTCGTGGACCCTTGCAAATGTTACAGGAGAATCTGTTAGGGAACGTAACGTTAACCGAAGGTTCGGCTTTCTTTGCGCAACACCACCAGAGACTCAAGGACTGCAAGGCTGCGGCACTAAAGTATCTTGGGAAGGCCCAAGAGAATATGAAAGAACGGAACGATGCCAAGACTAAGTTGCGGGTATTTCAGCCCGGTGACCCTGTCCTGGTACTAAAGCCTCGACTGGGGAGCACTATGTCCCACAAGTACGAAGGCCCCTACATTGTGACAGAAAAGACGGGGGACCTCACGTACAAAGTGAGACACTCTGATAAGCGTAAACAGGTAATGCTCGTACACGTGAATCGGCTGAAGAAGTTCCAGGGCCCCAGGCCCATTGCACTAACCAATGTTTCCATTTCCAGTGAGGGAGGGGATGATTGTTCTGGGGACCCAACTAATCTCATTCTCAATAATTCTAGTTCTGTGAATGCTGTGGAGGAGGGACTGTCCCATTTGCAGATGTCCCAACGTGACGAGGTGCAGTCGTTGCTTGACGAATTCTCCAGTCTGTTCGGGGAGGTCCCGACCCAGACTGATGCCATTTACCATGATGTCGAGTTGACGGACTACACCCCCATTCGCCTTCAACCCTATCGGATGAGTCCGGAAAAGAAGGCCATCGTACGTAAGGAGGTCGACTTCTTGCTCCAGCACGGCCTCATCAGGCCGAGCCAGGGCTCTTGGTGCTCGCCCTGCCTTTTGGTCCCCAAACCAGATGGCTCCTGGCGATTATGCACCGACTACCGGCAGCTCAACAAGGTGACCATAGTGGACGCCTATCCGTTGCCACGTCTCGAGGACTGTATCGACGAAATCGGGAACGCCACGTATGTCTCGAAATTCGATCTCTCGAGGGGGTACTATCAAATCCCGCTCACTGAACGTGCTAAACAACTAACGGCGTTCGTGACACCCGAGGGTGTTTTTGAGTATCAAGTGTTACCATTCGGCTTGCGTAATGCCCCTGCCACGTTCCAGAGGCTAATGAACTCTTTGCTCGCTAATGTGCCAAATTGTCGGGCGTATTTAGATGACATTGTGCTCTTTGATAGTAATTGGGCTGACCACATAGCTAGGTTACGCCAGTTGTTCACAGTGTTGAAAAATGCAAATCTAACCCTAAATGCAAAAAAGTGTCATTTTGACCAAGGCACAGTGACGTACCTCGGTTATGAAGTGGGCCAAGGGAAAGTGTTACCTCGGCAAGATAAAATCAGTGCCATTCTGGACTATCCAGTGCTCAGGTCTAAAAAGGACATTCAACGATTTATCGGTATGTGTGCGTACTACCGACGCTTTTGTCAGAACTTTTCCAGTGTGGCCACTCCTCTCACAGATTTGTTGCGGAAGGCCGTTAAATTTAAGTGGTCATCGGACTGTGCAGAGGCATTTAAAAATTTGAAATTGATCTTAGCTTCCGCCCCAGTGCTTGCTAGTCCAAGGTTCGACCGTCCGTTTAAAATTCAAGTTGACGCGTCTGACTCGGGTGCTGGTGCAGTGTTGTTGCAAACTGGGGATGATAAAGTGGAACACCCAGTATATTATTACTCTGTGAAATTTGACAAGGCGCAGCGCAATTATTCAGTGATAGAAAAAGAGGCGTTGGCGCTAGTGCTAACATGTAAAAGTTCGAAGTTTACCTCACAGGTAATATAGTGGAAGTGTACACGGACCATAACCCATTAGTTTTCATGAATCAGATGAAGCAGAAAAATAAACGCATCCTCAGGTGGGCATTGTACCTACAAGACTTTAATCTGTCTATTATCCACCTACCGGGCCGGCTCAACGTGATAGCCGACGCTCTGTCCCGCTTGCCTGAGTAACATTCATCTGAGCCCCAGGAAGCCATATACCAACTGTCATGCTTTAGTAATTTTTTTTTCGTAGGTTCTCCTGTGACATTAAATATTCCGTGTCCAATTTATTTACTTCCCTGTGTTTTTTTTGGTTTTTGTGTATGTTTTTTTTTCTTTCAGAGAATTCCCTTGTATTTTTTTTTTGTTTGCAGAAAAATTGTTGTTTTGATTGATTTTCTTTTGTCATGGACTTTCCTTTTTTTTTATTCTCTGTATACTCTTACAAAAAATATGACTACTATTCTAGTAGTCACATTTTTTTTTCTCTGAAGGGGGGAGGAGTGTTACGACCCTGGTTTCTTTAGATGTAAACCAGAGGTCAAAATTGAGCTTATAAAACTACAATATGGCATGGGACGCTTCGCGAGCTATATATGTCGTATCTTCCCTGCCAGACGTAAGACTATTCTTGTTGCTAACAAAGCAGTCAGACTCTTGAGCTTGTTGTGGATTAAGTAACATTGTTATAAGATTAACTATCCATAGAACAAGTAAAGTAACTATGAGGCATAAGGGGAAGATGTTTTAATGTGTATAGCGGTATGATCAATTGGGCTCTTCCCGGCACCACACGCATGCGGCAGGCTGAGGGTCTTCTCTGCTGGCTGGCTGTGGTGATAGGACGTGCTCTTCCTCCTTCCTCTTAGTTCTTTATTTCTGTGTCTTCGTCTGGTTAAGTCATCTTTGCGATTTGTTATTGTTATATTCTGGCATACCCATGTTCTATGTGTATAGAGTAGTATACCTGGGGTGTAGTAAGTGTTTTAAGTGTTTATCTTACTAGTATTCTATAGGGGGTCTCAGTGGTCCCACGTGGTCTCCCTACCCTAAGCTGACTCTAACTTCAAGTGTTTTAATAGTAGAGCTTTACCCTAGCTTGTGTTCAGTGTAAAACCTTGTATCCTGCTTATGTGGACCAAGGCTTTTAACGTAAGATCGGGTGGTAAAGTTATTGTTATATTTGTTATTGGTGTGAATGTATATGGGGGGTTGTTAAGGGGATAATAAATAAGTAAGCTAGAACAGAGTATCCTTTCTTCCTGTGTGGGAGTGCAAGATCATCCGCTAGGTTACAGGGTTTAGTAGCAAATTCTGATTACTGTGAATATTTTACTTTGGGGGCCGGGCCTTTTAGTTCTCCCATATTTGATACCTCTGTATTCTACTTACCCTTACCCCTTAATAGTACCAGTTTCCCCATAGCAAGCCCACCATCTTTTATAACAGACTACTGGTACAGTAATTCAGTGCCTGGTGCAGTTGTTTGCAATCTTTGGTATGCCTGCATATATACACTCTGATAGGGGAACTTCGTTTATGTCGGAGGAGTTGAAAGATTTTCTATTAAAAAAAGGGGTAGCAACTAGCCGTACGACTCCTTACAACCCTAGAGGAAATGGCCAGGCTGAGAAGTACAATGGGATTATTTGGAAGACAGTGCTGCTAGCTCTTAGGACGAGAGGCTTAGATGTATCCCAATGGGAGGTAGTTCTTCCTGATGCACTCCACTCTATTCGATCACTGTTGTGTACCTCTACAAATTGTACACCACATGAACGATTCTTCCAGCATACAAGAAGATCAACTTCAGGGCGAACACTACCTACATGGCTTGCTTGCAGAGGCCCTGTCCTCCTAAAACGTCAGGTGCGGCAAAGCAAAAATGATCCTCTAGTTGATGAGGTTGAGGTCGTAGATGTGAATCCGGAATACGCCCATGTCAAGTTCCCGGATGGCAGGATTACTACTGTATCATTAAGACACCTCGCACCCATGGCCACAGAGGGCTGCGAGAGTTTGGACCCCAATCTCAACATTAAACACCAACACCCAGCGATTGTGAAAGATGAGGTAAACCCCAATCCACCTCATCCTGAACGGCCTCATCCTGAACTACCTCATCCTGAACTACCTCATCCTGGACTACTTCGTTCCGAACCACCTAACCTAGAAACACCTAATTGGAAACCTTTCTCTGATGTAACACTCCCTCGAGAAGGTGGTATGCAGGAACCGACTGGAACACTAGAGGCATCAATTTTGCAGGAGTCCCTTCGACGATCTGGAAGGACGCGCAGTACCCCTACTCATCTTCGGGACTATGTTACTTAAAGCTAGAGGGGGTGAATGTAGTAAAAGTGTTATTGTATTATTGTACCCGGATGGATGCTCGCTTGACTGTTTTGTTGTTGTCAGATCAGCTGTGTCGTGCCTGTGTACAGGTTAGTTTTGTGTTCACTCCTAGTTAATTTCTATTTGTTCTAGCGTTAGTCATGTGTACTTTGCTTATTATATTATATATCTTAAGCACTGTTAGTCTTTATAAGTTTTGTATAATATATGGCTTGTGTATTGCAGGATGTAACTGTACTGTAATTATTTGTTCAATAAAGCCACATGTCTGGCAATGCTTTTCCTTTACCTCAATGATCAAGTCTAATTTAATAATAAAAAACTCCCCTGGTACAGCAGGTTGTGTGTATTCGATTCCCTGCAATGATTGTGAGTCTTTGTACCTTGGACAAACAGCAAATCTTACAATTACGTATGTCCCAACATGCTTATAGTATAAGAACTGCCCAAACGTCTATAATGCTTTGTATCTACATACAAGTTTGTGTGATCACACTATTAATTGGGATGGGGCGAAAAGCATTGCCAATTGCAATGGCTTTGTGGAACGGAATTTAATTGAGTCTGTGCATGCTAATTAGTCAATGTCCAAATCTTCTCAATGTTAGTACTGGTATGTACAAACTTGACCCAGTTTTAAGTTACAATATTACACAACAGCTTAAGAAAAAACTTTGAAAGGGAGGCATACAATGTCTCATTACAATTTTATATTCATTTATTGTGTGTTCATGAGGCTTTTCCTTAATCTTTCATCCTTATTCTCTGACCGCTTAATCCTCTTTGACCCTTCCTGTTTCTGGTAATCCTTTCCCCAGAGATGGGTTGGTCAGGTCCAGGTGCTGGCCTGTACCCTCTCTCTCTTTTTCCAGCCAGTCTGGTGTTGACAACGGCTGTAACAAGCCGAAACGTTCATCTCTCTTCACAATTTCTTTGTGGTTTTTTCCGCATATATATATATATATATATATATATATATATATATATATATATATATATATATATATATATATATATATATATATATATATATATATATATATATATATATATATATATATATATATATATATATATATATATATATATATATATATATATTTATTTATTTATTTATATATATTTGTGTGTGTATAAATCCCATTTTTTCATTAATAAGCCTAGGTATACGCAGCATTGTGCTGCTACCCCATTCTATATGAAGATTTACAAAGTGTAAATAAAAAACTGGCTACAAGTTTATCTAATATCCGCACCTCACAGACTTCATGAAAAAATTAACACATAATGAATAGAATGACAATGGAGTGTTGAAAACAATGTATAACCACAAAGGAAAATTAAGACAGGAAATTAAGCACTTCCGTGTTAATGAACACATCAACCAAAGTATATTATGACGTGTTGATTATCACGAAAGTGCTTAAGTAAATTTCCTGTTTGATTTTTCCTTCGTGGTTATACATTGTTATATGTATATATTTTCAGATTATAATTCGTAATATGTAAATATCTCAGAGTGTATTAATGTACAGTCGTATTTTTTATTTTACAACACATTTTCTGTGGTTGGAAGAAAACGCTCACGGAGTGGGGGACTTATTTTAATTTTAAAATAATAATAATTAATTATTTAATAAATAAATAAATAATTAATAATACAATCATAAATAATTAATTAATAATACAATCATAAATAATTAATTAATAATACAATCATAAAAGATTAAATTAGATAATCCTTAACTGAAGAAGCATAATAGATCAATATAACAAATAGGTAAATAGAGCTGAATTAATTATGGTGACTAATGAAGATTAGTGAAAGCCATAAATTAATATACAGAAGTAGAATTAATGTAATCAAATACATTGAAGAGACATCTCTAATTTAAAGTTGCCTGAGCATTTACGGTAATTGTAAAGCTTGGTATTCTTGGCTTGTCACTTTGGGGGTTCCGACGGAGCACCCCCAATCCCGTGAGGGCCAGCTGCGCGGAACCCCCACCCCCGAAGGGCGAGCGGAAGCTGGCTGCTAAATAGTAGCATGACTACTTGCTACGTGGCCGTAAGCGTGTCCAGATGCCCGGAGAGGCCATTAAAACACTCATGGTATCCTGACTGAAAAAGGTACCAATCCGAGTCCTCTAGGCAGAAGCTGCGAGCAGACACAGCTCGCTTGGAAGCTTATGGAGCGGCAACTAGACGGTCCCTGGGCAGTAAGGCGGGGTGGCCCGCCGTCTATGCCCTGGAAGGGGGGCCTACTGCCGAAATTGGACTCCAGTAGGGAGCGCTTCCACCATGGCGAATGACTGTCGATCCGGTGTATATATCTTCGTCGTAGTATCCCGCCCTCACAGGGACCAGTCCTGGACGGCTGGCCCCAGGGCGGGTGCGGGAATGTGAACGCTATCCACTCCGAGGCCGACTCCCCAGGGTCGACCCCGTGTTGGTCGCTGTCGCTGTGGTGAGCCCCTCGGGTGTGGAGTGGTGTCTGCTTAGAAGCGAGACGGTTGCCTCCCAGTATACCTCGCACGGTGGGCATGAGAGCTGTAGTCCACCTTTCGTGGCCCCACTGCGCCTTCCTCGATCATCACAGGTTTTCGTCGTCCTCATTCTATTGTGGGTCTCCTCGCTACTGTGGCCGTAAGTGTGCCCATATGCCGGAGAGGCCATTAAAAAACAGTCGGTCTTCCTTGACCCAGACTGAAAAAGGTACCTTTCCGGGTCTACTTGGCAGATGCTGCGAGGAGACGCAGCTTGCTTGGTGGGCCGGCGGAGTACCATCTTGACGAGCCGTGGAGCGGGGAGGCGGGAATAGCCCCCCACTGTGGACTGGGAGGAGTACATACTGCCGGGTTTGTACTCCATGCAGGCAGCGCTTGTCACCGTGGGGAATGACTGGTTGTTTCCGTGTTTATCTTCGTCGTAGTAGCCCACCTTCGCAGAGACCAGTCCTGGATGGCTGGCCCCAGGGCGGGTGTGGGAATGTTGTTGGAAATTTCCAACACTTATCATCCATTATTATCTTATGATAAATTAATATTAACTTACATTTGCAGTAGCTCTTAACACCACTAACCATAGTGTTATATAAATTAATCTGAGCATATTGCTGATAATATTACTCCTGATAATGTAAATCAAGAGTTATTAATTGAAATTATTCAGTAACAGTTTTTATTCTGTTATGTTTGAATGCTCTGGAGAAGTATAAATATTATCTCCATTTCTCGCTAGACATCGTTTATCGAGAATATTATAATTATTAATTCCCTATAATTTCAACCCAGTTCATATTATCGCATTTTCATCCATAATTACGCGGGAAAGAATAATTTGAGTTTAATAATTTCCGTGGTGAATGCGAGAGCGGGGAGAGGGAGACGCCATTACGCCATTACGACATCAACAAGGCACGCACGCGAGACAACGTGGTGGAACACGTGGCATTAATTGAGAATTCTTGTCGATAAGAATTACGTCGACACTCAATTAATAAGTGGAATTTACTTGCCAGTGTTCTCTAGTGCCTCAATAGTGAACCCAGCGTCTACAATTACCATCCGGACCGTGAATAAGTGTGCACAGCAGTGAACACTGAGTCCAGCAGACGCTCCTCTCGGCAAACCTTAGTACTCGGTTACGCTCACAGGTTTCTTTCTTGTAGATGCATCTAGTAATTTAGAGCCTTAGTGAGTAGTTTGTCGTTAGGAAGAGAGATTAAATATAATCAAACGTTAGTAATATTTATTACTCAGTTCAGCTTCATGAATATATGAGCACAATTTTGTAGCCTAGTCAATTGCTACTTTATATTTCTTGTATTACAGCGTGTATTTGAGACGCCAACAAGATTGTCATCCATCGTGTCATTTACCTCGAGTCATTTATCTATGGGGATTCTGTGATTACGAGGACGAGTGATGAACTGGCGTTAGAAATCGTCTTACAGCTAAGACCCATTTTTTCTTATAAATTTATTCAATTTAATTATTGCTTCTATAATATGAGCTTAAATGAATAATTTTGATTACCATATATTTACATATGTTGTAGTTAGATTTACCATAATTCCATGCATAATGAACTAGTGACGAACCACACTGGTTCCTAGATATATATGAATTTCTAGAAATAACCCCCAATGTTGATATTTGAGGCTTTGACTTTAATAATAATTACAGTCTTCATTATTTTCAAGTGAATTTCCATTGAATGTTTTTCCATAGACACTGGTTCTCTGGTGTCATTCTAATGATCAATTTTATTTGTTTTCCCTCTTTTCTCAAAAGCGGGTGGTCCTTCGATTAATTTTAATATAACAATTAAACAATTTATTTTTCTGAGTTCAAGCCCCAGATACCCAACATTTTGGTCCTTCGAACCGGATGATTACTAATCAATTAATCTATATCAGTTCTCAGACTGAAACAACATTTTGGTCTCTTAGAACTGGATACAACCCAAGAAATTCTTACAATTAGTCCTGTACTAATGAGTAGTACATACATTATACATTTTTGTGCTGACCCTAGCAAGGGTGGGATTCAACATTACAGTAACTCTGATTAGAGTGTACCCATATCAATTATTTGTGTATTCATTATTTTGTGTGTGGTTTTGAGTGTTGCTGTATGATCACCATTACATCTAATGGTGATAATGATGGGCTAGCCGGACGAAAGTTAATGGTGACATGCAGACACCACTCAAAATCTTTAGCTATATACTTGTTAGGTAGGGACATTTAACCTCAAAGTGAGGTAGAGTTTAATTTAGCCAGAACTCAGGCTATACTCAATATTAATTATCAACTAATGAACAAATTCCCAGCTTCATTAGTAATATTCAATCAAGTCCTATGAAATTTGGACTTAAAGCTAACATGGCTACTCCTGAGCAATTAAGGAGAACCTATATTGGCCTCAAAGGCCATTTAACTAGACTAATTAATAAGTCTGATGATTTGTCCAAGGCAACTCCCATTGATTACTATCTACTAAAATCATCAGTGAGAGTAGCTAATCTTAAGTTTGATCAAGTTAAATCAGCAAGTCAGTCTTATCTTAACTCACTGAATGCTACTGAAACTGATCTAGAGGAATTAGATCAAATTGTAACAAATATTTCACAACACGAAGATGAGACTCAAGATAAATTGATGTACTATCCAGTATAGTAAACCATCAACCCAATACAAATTCTACTATGTCTCAATCCAGTAATCAATTACCTGAGGTTCGTCTACCTACTTTAGACTTACCTACATTTGCAGGGCTGGATGAAGAAAATTGGGACACATTTTGGACTTCATTTGAAGTTCATATCCATAACAGGTCTTATCTTGACCCAATTTCTAAATTTTCATACCTGATTAGTCTTCTCAAAGGGGAAGCTAAAAAGGTTATAAATAACTTAGCTCTCACTGAGAGTAATTATGTGGAAGCTATCAAACTGCTGAAGTTGAATTATTGCAATCAGGAGTTAAGTATAGCTAACCTTTATTACCAATTGCTAGATCTGAATGCACCAAGTAACAGACCAGACTCACTTCAAAGCTTCAGGCTAGAAGCAGAGTCTCTAGTGAAGGCCTTAGGTACTAAAGTTGATGTACCAGCTTCAGAATGGTCAATCAAGTTACTTTTGCAGAGGAAATTACCTCAAATTATCCTAGCAGAAATATGTTCACATTATAAAACTGAGTTTCTCACTCTCGAGCAAATATTCGAGGGGCTGAGAATAACAGTTAACAGGTTGAAGACTCATGATAAGATTAAACCTGAGTCTAAATTACCTAACATTGACATCTCAGTCAAACCTAAATTGACTTTGAATAAATCCAATAAATCTAAGCCTAAGACTACTCCATCCACTGGAAAGGGGAGTAGTAGTGTAGGTACTTATACTGTATCTCCCTCTGACACTGCAACTGATGTGTCTACTAAAGGGACAAATTCAGTCAGAGAGAGAAGGTGCTTGTTCTGCGATCAAGAACATCTCACCTACAAATGTACGGTTTATCCTAACTTTAACACCAGGATTAAAAAACTTCAAGAACTACACAGATGCACCAAGTGCATGGGTTCTCATGAACCCAGTAAATGTGTTGTGCAGCTACGTTTATGCAGTAGATGCCACAAAGGTGTACATCATTATGCCTTATGTAGAACAATTTCTACCCAATCTGTGACACCTGGGAAGAATTCTATGGATTCTACCACGGTACAATATTGCAAAGTACATCAGGAAATAAGTGTACTTGCTACTGAGGCAGGCAATAATACCACTCTGCCTACAGCTCAACTTAAGCTAATAGACAAGAAATCTAGAGTCAACACTAGAGGTCTCTTTGATCAGGGATCACAGAAAACCTTTATCACGCAACAATTAGTGGAGCAGTTAAAATTAAAACCTGCCAAAGTGTGAGACTGAACATTTCTGGGTTCTTGACTAATAGTGGACCTCGTGAATACCAAGTAGTCAAGGTATTAGTGAGACTTGGATCTTCTACTAGTCCAATACAAGCGGTAGTAGTTGATAAACTGCCTTCTGACCTGCAGGTCTCAGGACTAGCTCGCACTGCGAGGATCTTAAACGAACCGCATGAGGAGAGCATAGGACAGTTACAAAATAAATTCTGTACTGCCTCACAGATGTTGGTATACTTATAGCGCGCGACCATTATTATAAATTATAACTGGATGCACCAGACAACACGGAATGAATTTGTTGTCATCTGCTGGAGGCAAGTTGCTTACTGGACCGGTGCTTTCCACAAAGGGCAGCGTCAACCAACAAACAAGATAACAATGCAATAGTGGCGTGACTAGGCTTGGAACAGTCACCCCTACAGTTCAGAGAAATATCTGAGATATTGAGTCTGATCCACCTGTACATCGTTTGTGGGATCTAGACACTTTAGGTATTGTCCCTGAACAACCAAGTCCTGATGATATGTGGACTTACCAGCAATATCTGGATACAGTTGTCTATAAGACAACAATACTGGGTGAGATTGCCATGGAAGTTGAATCATCACAAATTCCAGTTAATTATTCATGGCAGCCTCTC
>WNGS01095172.1:0-10630 GCA_020271785.1 Procambarus virginalis
ACCCGTTTGTCACAATAAAAGCAGCACAGCACGGAGGTTATAGGGTTTCTCTGCTACAGAACTCAAGTAGTAGCATGCAATGATGGCTTTAATGTTTTCTGTCAGATGACTTTGTAGTCATCTAACTGGGTTAGAGGAGAAACCTCTTTACAAGGTCAAACACATTTGTCATTGCATTTATTAGGGGCTGCATCTTTTTTTTCTATTCCAAGTTTTATAAAATAATTTATGTTTATGAAATTAAGGAAAACAGTGATGCATTCTTTAACCACTGCACTGCGCAATGTGCCTTGAGGCTCTTGATGGGTGGTGTGCAATGCGCCTCAGGGATCTTGTAGGTATAGCGTATCATTGAAAACTCCCGCGGCTACACAGGGTCCACATCAGCTTCCTTAGAGCTCTCCTAAACAGACGCCATTTAAAAAAAATCGTGGACAACATTCCCGGGTGTGAAGTGATTGAGTGAGCAACCAAGGCACGCAGCATGAGCTAACAGCATTGTGGTTCAACTTGTGACCACAGCATCGTCTAAAAATGTCCGAATATATATATATATATATGTATATATATATGTATATATATATATATATAGATATATTATATATATATATATATAATATATATATATATTATATAATATATATATATATATATCTGGTATTATTTCGCCATGATAGTATTACAAAAGAGCCTTACTGTGATAAAGACTGTGTACAATGTTCAGATATCAGTGAATCAATGCTGTTTAAGATGTTCACAGTGCTAGCCACAGCACACTGCTATTATTTTGTCCATCTAAAATTCTTCAAACGATTTCTCATGTTCCTGTACAAATAAACATGTGGAAAATTATTCATTTACATGATTTAGTGACCAGGAATCTGATAATAGCAAGATTGTGGTGAGAATTAGCGACGTGTGTAGTATGGTGGGAGGAGTAATCTTGGTGAGGGAGGGAGAGGTAGCGTTGGCTGCTGGCTGGTGTGTGGCAACATGTTATTGTCTGGAATCACCATACCAGCTTAGTGGTTCGCTATACTGAACACAAATGTAGATACTTATACATAATGTGTGTACAGAATGTAATAACAGCAAAAGGCTTATGTTGGGAGGAGCCATTTAGGTGAGGGAGTGAGTGAGGCTGTTGTCTGCTGTGTGACTTGGCATGCAGTTGCACAGCTATGATGAATAAAACATGTAGATAGTTATACATTATATGAGAGTATGTAGTGTAAAAACACCACAAACAGTATTGTAGGAGAAATATTGGCGAGTGAGGGATAATAATAATATCCCTCACTCCAATAGTAATATTGGAGGAGTGAGGGAGGGCTGGCTGAGTGTGGCAGCCCACTCTTGGTTTTCGGGATCACCATATGAACTTAAGTGTTTGCAATGGTGAACACATATGTAGATAGGTATACACAATGTGTGTATATATATAGTGTAATAACAGCAAAAACATTGTTGATTGATCATAGAATAAAACATACATGTCGTATATGAGCCCCATAATTTTGAGCATAGCAATATTCCACACATTGAACTATATAAATTCCACAAAATTACACAATTTTGAATAATATTACAGCATTAGACCAGAGAGGAAATGAATAAGAAACATCAAAATAATTGTGAAACATTACATGTGCAGCAACAGCTGCCACCCTGTGGCCCCGCCTGCATTTTAACAATATAAGAAGAGAAAAATTTTTTGGTAAGAATTTATTTTTGGCGCACAGCGGGTGTGTCGTGTTATAATACAGAGCAGTGCAGTGGTTAAAGTAAGCAAAAATTCTAAGTGCTTGTTTTGACCATACATTGGTATCTTGGTTTCGAATTTAATCCATTCCCAGAGACGGAGTAAGATGAAAATTTGCAACCCGAAACGAATTTTCCCATAATAAATAATGTCAATTGAAGTAATTCGTTCCACACTCCCAAAAATATTAACTTCAAGATACATTTCATACATAATACTTTGAACTTTCGTTCGATATACTTTCTTTCAACATACATTCAATATACATACATAATACTTTGTACTATAGCAAGTACAAGTTATAGCTTACCTTTATTGATGACTTGTTGGCATATGAAAGACGGTGAGGAGGGGGGAGGGGAGGAGGGGGGGAGGGGAGGAGGGGGGGAGGGGAGGAGAGGTGTTAGTGTTTGGAAGGGGAGTCCCCTTCCATTATAACAGCAGGCAGTGATACTTCTCTGGGGTACTCACTCTCTCCTACATTTTGCAGGCATACCACTAAGACCTGGTGGTGGCTCACTGCTTGCTTGTCTTACTAAGAATCTGTCTAAAGACACATGTTTTTCCCTACATTTTAACACCTGTCTGTAGTGAGACATCACATTGTCATTTAAAAGGTCAATGCAACAGCCTGCTACAGCTTTATCTGGGTGAGTTTTTTCAACATAACTTTGTAGTTCTTCCCATACTTCACTCATTTTCTTAATGAGGAAGGGACATCCTCTACTGCCACTACTCAACTATTTTCTTAGGTTGAACCTTACCAATGACTTTCTTGGGACCCATGGCATGATATATAATAAATACTTTTATGTTCAAAAAACAAAAAAGCAGAAATCTATAAAATTCTTTACAAAGAATTCAAGCGCAATCGTCACTAAGCGAGCGGCACTGGTAAACTGAAGCACAGTTGCACCCATACATGTATCAACAAAGTCATAAGGCAAGGGGGCAAAGGGCGTAACACAATTCAAATTTTCTGAAGAAATTGAGGTCATAACCTGAAAAATTTGTAAAGAGGGACAGTCGTATACTGAGGTTGCACTATATTTACAAAAAAAAAAAAAAATAGAGTTGGCCTAATATTGAAGATTACAAGGAACTGAAGTACAAATTTCTATTTGCAAAGTTTTTGGTGCAGTGACTCCTGTTGGCAACCCCCAAAATAATTTCTTTAAGTTTCTGGCAAATCCTTGTGATTGATATAGCACATATTAGTCTGGATAGCTTCAAGAAGTCGATGGGGCTCCCCACGGAAATTGCTGGAGTTTTCTCAAGTAAATTTCTTAAATACAAATGGAAGCTAGACTCCCATTTATTTTCTTACCGGTACTTGGTCTCTGATGTAAAGACAGGTGTCAAATGAGATTTATCAGGAGTCATAAGTATGTGGGGTAAGGGAGTTTCAATGTTACCGGCCACTACAGTTTGTAACTTATGTTGATCACTTTATTTCCCTCCAATCTCACACTACGCTATTTAAATCCCAGTTACATTTGAAAAAGCGTGCAAGGAGAATATTATTTTCAATAAGTCACGTTACAGCATAGTGTACTTCAAATTTTTGTATTCATCAATAAATATGGCCTGAATTATACCTGGATGGGGTTTTGGGAGTCCTTTTACTTTTACAGGACTAATGCAGTACAACATAATATGACCTTTAACATACTCATTAACTTTACCTTTGATCTTTACTCTTAGATGCACTTTTGTACTTACTTCTAAAAAGAACTTCTCATTTCACCCAATAGT
Source organism: Procambarus virginalis (assembly GCA_020271785.1). Classification (NCBI taxonomy): domain Eukaryota; kingdom Metazoa; phylum Arthropoda; class Malacostraca; order Decapoda; family Cambaridae; genus Procambarus; species Procambarus virginalis. The sequence continues at coordinate 3,518 of WNGS01095172.1, forward strand.
TTAACTTTCCTTCCTAGCTCTTCAATCACTACCCATTTTTCAGATGCACCATCCTCTTCGCATTCCTTCACATTATTGCATCCTTTTCCTGCTACTCTTTTTCTTGTCTTCTTGAAGTCACGGGATTTACCCTTTTCTTTAATCATATAAATTTTAAGTGAATTTTAGGAAGGGAAGAGAAAGGCTGAAGAACATGTGCAGATGAACAACAAATGTTATGTGGACATCAATCAAGAACATCCAGTGGAAGCAGTTTTCTTAGATATAATAAACAATTGGCATTTAATGTGAGACAATTCATGTGAAGCACTCTACACACAATGAAACCACTGAGATAATATGGTGAAGTGTCATTCTGATTTCCTGTGATACTAATACTGAAGCCGAAGATAGTAATGTATTATGGTAAGATTTGCTTTCATGAATAATATATTATTTCAGTCTTCAGTTATTCTGTTTTATTTCAAGGAATGTATGTCTTTCGTGCAGATGAAGTCACAATAACGTGGCTGAAAAATTGACTTGATAATGTTCCAGGACGGTCCGAAACGTCGTCGTCTCTTCAATTTCTAGCGTGTGATTTGGTCAACATGTCTTATGTGTTTCTTGCATAGTATAACGTCAATTTTTGAATGCCCCTCTTTTCAAATTTTTCGGTTCTCAAGCTCAATTTCTTTGAAAAATTCAACTCGGTATTCGAGGTTTGCCTCGGTACTCGAGTTTGTTGATACACGTATGGGCCGACCAAGCACGTGGCACGCTTCAGATTACCAGTCTCTCCCGCCTAGTGATGACCACGCTTGAATTCTTTATGAAGAATTTAATTTTTGGTGCTTTTTGGTTTCTGAACATAAAGGGTTCTTATTATGTATCATGCCATGGGTTCCAAGAAAGTCAATGATAAAGTTCAACCTAAGAAAATAGTTGTGAGGATAACACTAGTGCAAAAACAAGAGATCATTCATAGTGAGAATGTGATGTCTCACTTCAGACAAGTGTTAAAATGTAGTAAAAAAAACAAGTGTCTATAGGCCAAATTCTTAGCAAGACAAGCAAGCAGTGAGCTACAACCAGATCCTAGTGGTATGCCTGTAAAACGTAAGAGTACCCCAGAAATGGCATCACTCCTGTTATAATGGAAGGGGGACTCCCCTTCCAAGCACTAACACCTCTCCTCCTCCCCCCTTCCTCACTGTCTTCCATATGCCAACAAGAGTCCTCAATGAAGTAAGATGTACTTGTACATACTGTACCTGTAGTTCAAAATGTAAGTAGTAGCATGCATAAAATCTATTTTTAAGTTAATATTTTTGGGAGGTGTGGAACGGATTAATTCAATTTACATTACTGTATTTCTTATGGGAATTCTGTTCCGATTTTTAAATTTTTTGATTTTCGAACCGTCTCTGGGAACGGATTAAATACAAAAACGAAGGAACAGTACCACTATATTACACTCGACCCTATTTTCTCTAGATTGTTTTCCATCCTTTTTGAGTACATGATTTTGCACCCCATCACTATGGGAATGTGATGCTAATTACATGTGATGCGAATTATAAAACTAACAGTTCCATTATCTGATGCTGACATACATTCTGATCAGATGTAGACTGGCACCTTTGAAAAACTAATTCATTTTTTAAAGCTTTTCAAGTGAAAGAGGCTGACTGCAATTTAATAATATGATGAATTTAAATCCAATTCATCCATCCCACAAAAAAAAATTTTTATTTTACTACTCACTTATGAAAGACATTTCCTATTCAAGGATAAACAAATTCCACAATAAACAAACATTAAACATACTTACTGTAACAAAGGCATTAGAATATTCTCTGATAGGACATAATCTCGGCAATCAGGCGAGTCACCTGCAATGTTTCCAAGTGCCCACACTGCTTGTTCTTGGACGTCTTCAAAATCCGAACTCAGGAGGCGAATAAAAATAGGTACAGCACCAGCTTCTATAACAATTCTAGTCTGCGTGCTGGTACCAGAAGCTATATTGGTTAGTGCCCAGGCAGCCTCAAACTGAAATGAAAGCAGTGAACTACTACTGTGCTCCAATAACATTTTCAAGAATAATGATGTAGGTGATTTTCTAAATACTGTACTCTTTCTCTTGAAAGAGAAACTACTAGAAAAGTTCCAAACAAAAACATAGTTCCTTGTCATTAAAACAAAAACACAGTACATACAGCACTGGAATGATAAATAGGGTATAGACAGAAATCACAGTTTGCAAAAGCAAGAGAATGAAATTTAAGAATTATAATAAGAGATGTATATGCTCAGGGATTTGGAAAATCATGAATTATCACCAGTCTAGTCAAAAGCTAATTTTGACAACAATCCTTTCTTCATACTCTTATGCACAGTGAAAATTACGAGTGCTTCATTTTGAGAGTGCATGACACTTGACATGAAATGGAAGGAGAGTTACTGCAGTATATGGAACAAAGCATTAACCCTTAAAGTGCGCATCACATCATATGACGTGCTAGGCGTTTTACCAGTCAACTGCGCATAACGTCATATGATGTGTTGGAGTACTACACAAGATTTAAACGGCCCGCGGATACACGGGGTTCACCACACCTTCATCAGGGCTCTTGTAAACAGACGCCATTTTTAAAAAAAATCGTGGGCCAAACTCCCGGGTGTTAGGGGCCTCAGTATCGCGTAAGCTACCAAGCCTGACGCACGCAGCATGAGCTCACAGCACTGCTGTTCAGCTTGTGACCACAGCATCGCCTAAAAATGCCAAAATATACTTGTTCATGCTATTATGTAGCGATGATATTATTACAGAGGACCCCTGACTGTGATAAAAGTGACCAGGGTTCTGATAATAGCAGGATTGCGATGATATTTAGCGCTGTGCGCCATGGAGGGAGGAGTAATGCTGTGGGAGGGAGGGTGGTGGCGATGTTTTCTGACTGTGTGTGGCCACCTTTTATTGACTGCACTCAGCATACCAGCTTAGTGGTTCGCTATAGTGAACACAAATGTAGATACTTATATATAACGTGTGTATAGAGGGTATAAACAGCAAGAGAAGGTTTGGAGCCGCCATTTTGGTGAGGGCGGTGGCGTCGTCTGCACGACGCCACCGTGCAGACGACGGTGTTGTTTACTGGTTACCACGATGGTCTTTGGGCACCATACCAGTTTATTTGTACAAGTATGGTGAATAAAACAGGTAGATATTTATTTATAATGTGTGTATATAGCGTAATAACATCACACAGTATTGTTGGAGGAGAAATATTAGTGTGTCTGGCCTTGAGGGAGGCAGCCATCAGCTGACTGTGTTAGGTCCTATGTCTTTGTGCATTTACTCACCATACAAGCTTAGATGTACAGTTATGGTGAACAAAACATGTAGATACTTATATATACCGTCTGTATATAGTGAATTATAGCAAAAACAGTATTGTGGGAGGAGAATGTGGGCGAGTCAGATGACTGGAGGGAGGGCGAGAGTGGCTGGCTGGTACACGGCGGTCACTCCTCGTTACTTTTTGACTCATAATAGCTACTTAGTGGTTCGTTATAGTGAACAAAACATGCAGATACTTATATATAACCTGTGCTTATAGTGTAATAACCGACAAAGTATTTGTTCACTGATTGATGAACATAACTGAATCAACAATATGCACACCATATTTTTGAGTACAGCAATGATTCACTCATTTTATTATATAAATATATCAAACTACACACTATTGAATAATATTACAGCAAAAAAACTATGAAACATCAATCAGAGACATTGAAATAATTAGGTAATTATCTCTTTGTGGCAACTCTGGCCTGACAGCTGGCGAGCAACAGACCGCCTGGGACGCATGCTGAGTCAGCGCCTATAATTTGCCAGACTTCCCCGCCCTATAGCGGGCAATATATGGCACTTACGATTTTTTTATTATTTTTCCCGTGATCAGTGAACACAAATTAACAGGTTAGGAAGAAAAAATATTTTTTTTTTTCAAAATGACATGCGCCTGTGCGGATAGCAGGATATTAGACCCCGAGCATGTTAAGGGTTAAAGATATAAATATAAGGATTACCTGGGGTATACCTGGAGTACATTCTGGGAGTTCTACTCCCCAAGCTTGGCCTGGGACCAAGCTTCACTTGCCATGAACAATACCACCACATTTTCACACAATTGGAACAATCTTTTTAAAACAATGTACCTTACCTTGCCTGCTGATTTCGAGGATCAATGTCCCCATGGCCTAGTCTGATGAAAATAAACATTTTATTGTTCTTGTATAAATTAATAATCAAGCATTGACCCTGCAAACACACAACGTAACTGTCCCTTTTTTCTGCCTGTTACAACTATGACACATTAAAATTTTGTCACGTGCTATATTGGTTGTTCAACTTGTTAGGTGTTAAAACGTGTTGGAACGTTGTAGCAACGTCGTAGTTTCGTTGTGTGTTTGGCGGGTAATGTATGAAAATGAAGGCTTGAAAACGAATAAACATAAAACTTTTCTAGGCTACCTCAGTTGCTTTGTTGTGTACTGACTCTGGTATTGTACCAAGTCCCCAAACCTGTGCAGGCCTACCAAACACGCATATCAGAACCTAATGTACTCAAAGGGGCAAGGACAGCATAGGGGACCATAGATCAAACCAAAACTGAGGAAAACTGCCCAGAAAGTATAGGCAAAAGCAAACATCATGATTAAAAGGAGAAAGGAAGAACAGAAGGGAAGCAGTAATTTGACACATGCCGTTTGTTGCAGACAAACTTATTATGCTAGCGCCCATGCCTGCTACTAGATGGCAGCTCAAGTCACTTGGGGATGACTTGAAATACTAGGAGGCATTTCTAAATACCTCTGCTAAACATACTAGGAAGACTAGTTCCAAATCTGCACACAATAACACCATATATGACCAGAAGGCATGATAGGATGTGCAAAATACTGTAACACCACTGAAAAGCAAGAGGTGCAACAGGCACACAGAGAGCTGGACCAACTATCAAAGACCCAAGACTTTTTAACATTCTTACCCTACACATAAAAGGCATAACTGTCTGACCTTTCGCAGTGTTCAAAAGAGAACTTGACAAACACCTTCAGAAGAATCACCCTGACCAACCAGGCTATGGCTCGCATGTCAGGGTAAGTCACATCAAACAGCATGGTTGATTAGACCACCAACCAGGAGGCCTGGGGTCGGATTCACCAAGCATTTACGTAAGTACTTACAAACCTGGTACATATTTTCTCAATCTTTGGTGGCTTTGTTTACATTTATTAAACAGTTATTACTGTACCATCAAAACTTCCCAGTCAAATGTTATTGTTATAAACAGTCTCCCAGTGCTTCCGGGCTTACTGCGATACAAATAAAAATAATGACAGCCCGGGACAACCTGGGAGCCGGTCGGCCAAGCGGACAGCACACGGGACTTGTGATCCTGTTGGTCCTGGGTTCAATCCCAGACGCCGGCAAGAAACAATGGGCAGAGTGTCTTTTACCCTATGCCCCTGTTACCTAGCAGTAAAATAGGTACCTGGGTGTTAGTCAGCTGTCACGGGCTGCTTCCTGGGGGTGGAGGCCTGGTCGAGGGACCGGGCCGCGGGACTCTAAAAAGCTCCGAAATCAATCTCAAGATAACCTCAAGATAGCCCTACTGCACTTAAATGTGCTCAGAACATTGCTCTATTGTTCTAAGCATAATATTGTTGTAAGTAAAATAATATGGTGTGCATCTTAGTGACATGAATATATTTGTGTATTCCTGTGATCAACATGTTCTGTGATTCAAATAATAATACTGACAGCCCATTATCATTGCATTTGAAAAAGATATGGTAAAACATTAGAAATATGAAGAAAATATTATATATTAAATGCAAGCAGTTACACTTTCATGCAAAACATGCAGAGCTAGGCTGAACTTTTTTTTTTTTTCTTATACAAGAGTTATTACATTCTTGTATAGCCACTAGTATGCGTAGCATTTCGGGCAGGTTCTTAATCCTATTTTCCTGGAATACGACCCCCACGAAGAATCGTTTTTACAACCAGGTATCCATTTTACTGCTGGGTTAAACAGAGGCTACAGTTAAGGATTTGTACCCAGTAAATCGGCGAGGATACGAACCCAGGACAAAGTGCTCGCGGAACGCCAGGCGAGCGTCTTATACTACGCCGCGGAGACTGTACAATGCTACGATATTATTATATCCACCAGAACAGTTTAGTGGCTCGTAATTGTGCATGAAAATGCATATACCCATAGTAATATGTAAGTGTAAGTACAGTGTATAACAGCAAAAAATCAGGGTGAATTATAATGAAACGCCATTTTCTGGGCAAGCCCCGGAGGCTTCCTGAAAGCTATCCGAACTGATATGGTGCTTTATTTAGTTTTGCGTTCTTCAGTCACAGGAGTGAGTCTTTTTGCCTACCATGGTACCACGAGCCAGAACCCTGGCCCCCTCAGAGAGGAGCAGGGAACAATGGTCTATGAGCAATTTACATTTAAAGTAAAGTACAGTACAGGGTGTTACCTCGGCTTAAGAATTTAATCCATTCCTGGAGACGGTTCCTAACCCCGAAAATTCGTAAACCGAAGCTAATTTTCCCAATAGAAATAATGGGAAATGAATTAATCCGTTCCTGACTCCCCAAAACTTCACGTCAAAGTAAATTTTATACCTAATTCACACACAAATCTTCACTACAAAAATATGTTTCAAGTTATTACTTACCCTTGCTGATGACTCCTGTTGGCATATGGAAGATGGTGAGGGAGAGAGGTAGGTTGTGGTGTGTTACTGTTTGGAAGAGGAGTCCCCTTCCAATTATAAACATCAGGCAGTGAAGATTTCTCTGGACGTGCACTCTCAGGCATGTTTTGCCTGCATACCCCTAGTTTTGGTTGTGGCTCACTGCATGATTTTCTCACAACGAAATGGTCCATTGAAGATTGTTTTTCCCTTCTTTGTAACACTTGGTCTGTAGTGAGACATCACACTGTCATTAATAAGATGAATGCCAACAGTCTGCTACAGCTTTATCTGGGTGATTCTTTTCAGCAAAACTTTGCAGTTCTTCCCATACTGCTCACA
>WNGS01095181.1:0-12857 GCA_020271785.1 Procambarus virginalis
CCTTCTCACCTAACTTGTTTCAACCGTCTACCATTCTATTTGTGAAAGTGAATTTTCTTTTATTTCTTCGGCATCTGTTTAGCTAGTTTAAATCTATGACCTCTTGTTCTTGAAGATCCAGGTCTCGGGAAATCTTCCATGTCGATTTTATCAATTCCCGTTACTATTTTGTACGTAGTGATCATATCACCATCTTTTTCTTCTCTCTTCTATTTTTGGCATCTTTAATGCCTCTAACCTCTCCTCGTAGCTCTTGCCCATCAGTTCTGGGAGCCACTTAGTAGCATGTCTTTGCACCTTTTCCAGTTTGTTGATGTGCTTCTTAAGATATGGGCACCACACAACAGCTGCATATTCTAGCTTTGGCCTACAAAAGTCATGAACAATTTCTTTAGTATATTGCCATCCATGTATTTAAAAGCAATTCTGAAGTTAAAAAGCGTAGCATAGGCTCCTCGCACAATGTTCCTTAATGTGGTTCTCAGGTGACAGTTTTCTATCTAGAACCACCTCTACATCTCTTTATCAGATTTCTTTAAAGATTTCTCACATAATGTATAGGTTGTGTGGGGTCTATGTTCTCCTATTCCACATTCCATAGCATGGCGTTTATTAAATTCCATTTGCCAAGCGGTGCTCCATATAGTTATTTTATCCAGGTCTTCTTGAAGGGCATGACAATCATCTAAATTTCTTAACCTTCCTATTATCTTAGCATCATCAGCAAACAAAACATGTTCATATAATTCTGTATACCAACTGGTAGATCATTTATGTAGACAATATATATCACTGGTGCAAGAACTGAACCCTGTGGTACTCCACTTGATATTTCTCCAGTCCGATACATTGCCTCTGATTACTGCCCTCATTTTTCTATCAGTCAGAAATTTTTCATCCATGTTAGAAGCTTACCTGTCACCCCGCCAATATTTTCCAGTTTCCAGAACAACCTCTTATGTGGAACTCTGTCGAAAACATTTTTTTTAGGTCCAGATAGATGCAGTCAACCCAACCATCTCTTTCCTGTAATATCTCTGTTGCTCGACCCTGAGTAAACCCTGATTTGTTGCTCGACCCTGATTTAACTGAGTAAATTCAATACACAGGATCTTCCAGATCGAAAACCATACTGTCTAAAATTATATCTTTTCTCTCCAGGTGTTCTACCCATTTAGTTTTAATTATTTTCTCCAATATTTTGACACTTGTTAATGATACAGGTCTATAATTAAGGGGGTCTTCCCTGCTTCCACTTTTGTAGATTGGAACTATGTTAGCCTTTTCCCACACATCAGCTACAACTCCTCCTGTAAACAGGGATGCCTGAAAAATCAGTTGAAGTGGAATGCTGAGATCAAGTGCACACTCTCTCAGAAACATTTAACTTTTTATTTCTTTAATTTAGGATTTAACTTTAAATCTTAACTTCAAACATTTAACACTTCCAAGACGGCTGTAACAGAACTCATGGGCACTAATTGAGAAAAATATAATATTCCAAAAATGTGACTCTTGGAAAGTTGTAATACGAGCGAGCGTGCGCGTGTGCGCGCTGGATACATGGCGAGTAATTACGCGTAACTGGTTCACCTTACACCACAACTGTTCTGCTTTCAGACGCTTTTGAACCTGTTCTTTAAGCAATTGCGTTATAAAAGATTTAATAAATTCATTAAATTGTGCACCAAGCTTGTCAAGATACTTGCTTAGCAAATTTTATGTTTAGAGTTCTGGTTCGGAAGCCATTATGTGCCTCCAACTATTTTGATTACCACCCACGGGGTGGGTTTGGCCCTAGTGCACGATTACAACCCACTGGGTGGGTTTAGCCCTAGTGCATGATTACCACCCACGGGGTGGGTTTGGCCCCAGTGCATGATTACCACCCACGGGGTGGGTTTGGCCCCAGTGCATGATTACCACCCACGGGGTGGGTTTGCCCAAGTGCATGATAAATTAACAAAACCAAAGCTATTGATCGTAACATTTGTTATATCGTTGGCATGGAATGTTTTGGTTACCAAGTGGTCACAGTTGTATTACTGCAGCAATACTGCATAACACTTCACTACCACGTGAAGCAATTTTTGCTAATCCCACCCGTATCATATACATTATAGAAGCAAATGATGACTAACCTTAAAGTAGGCTGTGTATCAGTCATATCTCTAAAATATCTTGTTTTAATAAAAGCTGAAAAATATGCTTTAATACACAAGCTTTCGAGTGCACCCATCGCCACTGGACTCAACATGTCCACCGAAGGCCCTCCCCCCTCATGCCCACCCAATGTTGTAAGCCATTGTGTAATGGAAATTTAAATAAAGTAATAAATTACAAATATATACTGGATGATATTAGACTGAGTACGTGAGACCCACAATGCTCCCCCCAGATGATATGTATCTTCTTCAGGACCGAGGGTACCTACAACACATCCAGTGGTGGTACCTCCTGTATATATTACATTTAAAAAAAAATGTGTATTGCATTTTTCCTCATTAAACATGTAACAATAACTGGAAAGATTGTTTAAAGGCGTGACAGTTAATAAGTAGTAACGCACATTTAGTCCTACTTAGTAAAGTATTATTGTAAGGTTAAATTGGGGTAATTAATACATTTTAATTTAACAAACTTTACAATTTATGACAAATTTAACAGCGAATATCGGTGCACTATTAAAAAGGGCGGTTGCGAATGTTCCACCCCCTTTCATTTGATACGAAACAATAGTGTATTTATTGTAAATGACAATAATTGGATTGCTTTCATACGAGAAGTTACCAGCGCTGGCAATACAGGTATGGTGGACATTACCTGGAGACCCTCGTGTTGCATCAGCTGCAGCTGTATTATCACGTGCAATAGCAGAAGGTTGACAAGACCTAGATACCCTCACACCTGAAAACAACAAGATATCTTTTAAAGTATATTTGTAAACAACGTGCAAGTATTTACCAAACAAAATACGTCGCCAATGGTATCTGCGTCTAGGGATCTACTACACAAAATTCCCTATGACTCAATTACTCATAAGAAATAGGCAATTAAAGTTCTAATCTAAGACAACAGTCAGCACCCTTACATCCTTGAGCGTTAAATATCAAGTGCCTATACTCTCAAGTGCACTAAATCGATCAAACTGACCTGCAATACTAATCCTAACTTCAAACATTTAACACTTCCAAGACAGCTGTAACAGAACCCATGGGCACTACATGAGAAAAATCTAATATTCCAAAAATGTGACTCTTGGAAAGTTGTAATACAAGCAATTAAGGATTTCATTGTACAATGATTTCCCAAATAGTATTTAAACTGGTTGAGAGGAGTACAGCCTCTAAAGAAAATAATAAATACATAATTCACATTATGTAGCAACTTTCACTTTTCCTTATCCTACAAAAGTATATTGTAGTTTTTTGCCGTTATCTATTTGATAAATCTAGATCTACAATAAAGCAGTAAATGCATATTATCACAACCATAAATTGCTGAATTTATTTAACAATTCGTATATATATTAGTATGCTTCAATTTTGAGTTTTTATGCCATTCAGCTTAATTCAGTTAAAATATGAACATTTCTGAAATTTTCCAATTATCTCTGAAATTGTCACCCTATTTATGGGAAACATTAACTACTAAATAAATACTTCTAATAATATACCGCTATGAGGAAGCTTCCTCAGTTAGGTTTATAAGACGACAATTGTTACGGCTTAAATGTAATTAGGAGGATTATTCCTGCTATTATTATGACTCAATTTAATATTACTGGGGTGACGTAACATGTGACGTCAGCCATCTCTACGTCACCACGAGGATTGAGAAAATTACTTCAAGCGTCGTTGATCAGTTAAAATGTGGCGATAAAATCAAACACTAAGTACTAAACAAATCAAGATATTCAGTTCAGATTCTGTAATGATTCTAATTAAACGGCCCAATTTCCAATTTAATAACTCTGGCATGAACCACGACGACGACGAGAGTGAGGTGGCAGGTCTGGCCATATTTTAGACAGTCTCCGTGGTGTAGTGGTAAGACACTCGCCTGGCGTTCCGCGAGCGCTATGTCATGGGTTCGTATCCTGGCCGGGGAGGATTCACTGGGCGCAATTCCTTAACTGTAGCCTCTGTTTAACGCAACAGTAAAATGTGTACTTGGATGAAAAAACGATTCTTCGCGGCGGGGATCGTATTCCAGGGACCTGCCCGAAACGCTACGCGTACTAGTGGCTCTACAAGAATGTAACAACTCTTGTATATATCTCTCAAAATTGGTTCATACTGCTCTAAGTTGACAACGACGGGGAGTCGTGATACATACCGAGTCTTTATATCCTCCACGAAAGTTTAAGCCACAATTACATCCGTTAGCCGCCGTTGTTAAGACAACAACGGCTCTGTTCCGGCCCAGGTTAAGTATCTTCCATTTGCTATTATATGAACCCAATTATAGATAGTGGGAGTTGGTTAAACACTTTCCTTTAATATTTCAACCAGAAAATACATACAAATAAAAGAAAAGAACACCTTAGCAACCGAACGGTACACAAACACGAACATTGAACAAAGCAAAAGGTACCCTCCGAACAACATACGTATGGGCACAAAATGGACACAAACAAAAATATAGATAAGGGAACATGGCAATACACATCACTAATAGTGCAAAATAATCACACACAAAGTCCACAAACACAATGAGGCCGTTACCATCACCAATACAAGGAAACAAAACTATTACACAAAACAGGCCAACAAGGGACACCGCAAAAGGAAATAAAGCCACTGCAAAACAAAAAGCAAGGAAAATAACCAACCCTTACCTGAAACCCACAAACTCCACGAACACACACAGCCATCCATACAAGGAACAAGCAAAACGAACACACACGCATCACGAAATGCGGAGACGCAACCCCAGGCATCGCTTACTGTCCGGATACCACCCAACATCCGGCAGCCAATTATCCGCCGTCAACCCAAGTTCAGGCTGATACACCTTCTTGGGATCAGTGGAAAGGGGGGGGGGACACGAAGAACCAGAAACCTCAAGGAGAGGCCACAGACCTACAGCACTAAAACCAAATCTTGCCTTGCATGACCACTAGCACCAGAGTCAACTCTTCCCCCTCCGAACAAAAGTCGTCAGCGAAGCACATGTTCCGGAAGTGTTCGAACGTCATCAGTTAAGAGTCGTGAGTAAACTTTTTTTTTTTATTCATAAACAGGGGGCTTGGCGGGTGCATGGAATGGACTGGGTCTTTGTGGACAGTCGCGGAGTTCAATCCCCGACTGTCCACAAGTGGTTGGATACCATTCCTTCTCCCCGTCCCATCCCAAATCCTTATCCTGACCCACTTTCAAGTGCTATATAGGCATAATGGCTTGGCGCTTTCCCCTGATAGTTCAATAGTTCAATATCCCCCCTCCTTGGTTTACTGGTACATGGGATGCGGGGGCTCACGAGCAGGTATCGCCATAGGCAGTCCGTCCTCCAAACAAAGACACAAAGTCCATTCCATGCACCCGCCAAGCCCCCTGTTTATGAATAATAAAAAAAAAGTTTACTCACGACCCTCAACTGATGACGTTCGAACACTTCCGGAACATGTGCTTCACTGACGATTTTGTTCCAACCACAACGCTATCATTACTTCACCCACGTACAACAGATACAAATAATCGTCAACAGAACCTAAACACCTAGCCTATGCCTATATATGCACAATATGCTAATATATTATTATATTAATTTTATTTGAGAACCTTCCTGTTTTAAATGAACAGCATGTTGAATTTATGAATGCGTCTTTGGGAACGACCGCTGCATGGAATGGAGTTTGTCTGAGGACGGGTTGGCATAGGAACCACTGCCCCTGCCCCAGCTACCCCATAATCACTCCCTCACCCACCCCCACCTGCAGCTTCCAAAGATTCCACAAGAAACTCACTACCAGGGGACAGCGACTTTGCTGAACTTCAACCGAGGGACCAGTGCATCCCGACATAAGTTGTCCAGGAGGCGAGTGGGACGCATATCCTCAATCTAGAGGCAACTAGAATCGCCTCTCGAGACGAGGGGCAAATCTCTACGTCCTAACCTCTCCACAGGCGGAGCATGGTCACCAGTATCGCACACCAAAGCCGACATGGACAACACTGAGGATCTGGGACCACCACCTCTGCAGGTGGCATAATGGGGATCTCAACCCGATACATTCAGCATCACATCAACCTCTGAAGCCGGAGCCTCATTGACACGCATCGGCCGGTCAGCAGCCCCTTTACACACAGGGCACACAACCAGCCCCTGGGACACCCACCCTCTCCCGGGCAGTGGGTGTCCCCCCCCCCCGGGGGGCAGGAGGCAGGCGAAACGACATCCTCAATCTACACCTTTGCAGGGCCCCTCCTGGGTTCGGGTGAGCAGAGATAAAACCCCCCCACTGGTGATTCCTGGGATGGAAGAGGCGAAAAAAGTAATCCTCCCTAAAGATATTCACACAGTCGACTGCGCCAACAATGCAATCCACCGTCAGGTGCCCCGCCCTACATAGCAAATACACTTATCAGGCTGGCCTCTAGATAATACATACAGCTGAACATAAACCCATCAGGGAAAAATGAAAACGCACACTGCGCCAGGGACCTCGTCAGTTCAGGTGCTGACAAGGTCCCTGGATCAGTCACAGTAGATTGGCCTGCCGTCCAATCACTTGGACGGTAGAGCGAGGGTGTCGCTTCTTGCAGGTTGGCTATCATTTCTTCCCCTCGTCTCACCCCAATTCCTTATCCTGACCCCTTCCAAGTGCTATATAGTCGTAATGGCTTGGTGCTTTCCCTGATAATTCCCTTCCCTGGTGCGATCGAGCATCCCTGCACAGTTGCCGGCAGAGACCTTGTTCCGCTGGATACTGAGCACTTTCCCAAACCACCTGGTCAACACCTCATCCCCCAACTCAAACGGCGCACCTCACACCGCAACGTAAGTCAAGGTCACACTATGGTTAACCACCCGAACAGTACCCAACCATCAGGCAGAGGGAAAGCACGCCCCTCACACTGACCGAGGAACTCTTGAAACACATCTTTGAGAAACTTAATCACCACACGACGGGGAGTTCAACCTCTGCAAGACCATCAGATCGGCCAACTTGAAACGCAGCACGTCCACCAACACAAGAGCAACTAACGTGTGGTCCACCCGCAAGGAAAAAGCTAATCCTGTCGAGGTATTCCTCTTCAGTGGAGACCCTTGCACCTCGGTTAAGAACCAAACACTAGCAAGCCTATACCTACCAGGGCAAATTGAAAAGTCTAAAAGCAAACAAACAAAACCCTTGCAAACCCAAGACGGAACCAAGAAGAGGCGATGGCACACCTGAAATTGAAATCTACAAAAAAATATACTAAGTAAATAATGTTTTATTTTTCGCTGTATAAAGAATTAAACTAATGTTAGGGCAAAGCATTTTGTAGGATTGCGTACTACCTAGGCTTCTAATATTGAGACTAGATGTTCATAAGAGATTAGATGTTATGTTTACTTCTACTTAAATGTTGATACATGAAATTCATACCTGTGAACATTGCTTTTGTTTACAACAAACATGTGGACTAGAAGTGTTTTCTACTCCTGCCGTTAACGTAAGTGGCGACGAGAGAAAAGCTGGGAGACACGGTTCCAGACGATGGAAGGAGCACCAAGCTACAAGAGTAGCTTATGTGGACAAGCAGGATGACCTATAGACAACAAAATTATTGTTCACGTTGGGTGTAGCCAAGCTGCTTCGTTCCAAGTCAAAATGGAATCTTTTGATGCAGCAAAGATCTCGCTGGAGCTGTGGCCGAGCATGCTGGAGACAAATTTTGAGCATCATTGGATTCAAGAAGTTGTAAAGAAGAAATCGGTACTCTTATACACACTGACTATAGCAGTAGTGTGTGCTGGGAAACGTGTGCACGCCACACTTACCACACACGGCCTATTAAGACCCAATTACTCTGCTTAAACGCCGTTATATGGTGAAACCTTCATACCATATGAGTTTGATAGTTTTTATGAAGAGACCTAAAGAGAAGCAGGATACCTTGCGTGCGTTGGCTAACAACTGTAACTCTCGAGCATTTTGATTACTGGGTGACGGACCAGTTATTCATAAAGTTCATTTTTCCCCCTAATCTCATTGCAGAAAGTTTGCATTTACTATCTTTGTCATCATAGACAATGTTAAAATATTTTTAACCTAAAAAGAGCTTTCATGAGCTCGAAATCTAATACCCAAGAAATTACACAGGGCCAGGTGGCTTGTAAATATTGAGGGTATTAGCACCGTAGTTTAAACTGCACATTTAAAAAGATTGTACACAACTATTGTAACGAGAAAGGGCACATGAAGGAAGTGTGAGAGACTACTTAAAAACAAACAGTAATGCTAGGGAGATGATAGGGCCTGGGAATGCAGAAAGAAAACGACATTTTTAAGTGGTCAAGGCAGATGAGGAAGGTAAGAAGACTGAGGAAGTTGGGGGTGAGGCTGGCAGACTGAAAATGCTTTATCTTTCACCGAATACAATGAAGTCAAAAAGAGGTTAAATAGGAAAGTAGTTCGCTTGGAAGTAGACGCTGGTGTTGCAATGTCAAAGTTGTCAAAAGATTTAGCAGATTCCTTGCGTTTAAGCATAAAACCTTGTTTTAAGTCAGTCAGTGCCTATGGTAATGTGCGGATTAGGGTAACTTAACTTGTAACAACCTGTGATTATAATCAACAGCACCAACATCGGTGGTTGTCAATTTGCAAATCACAACAACAGGCGAGAGTTGGTCAAGGTCAACTGTATCCTAGGTTGAGAGAGTGAGTTATGTATTACGACGCGAGATGTTCGACTGCAAAGGTCCACTGGTGGACTCCCCAGAAATAAGGTTCTGAACAACCATCGTCTTCAACGAGCCTACAGATACCTGCTGTTACTGGGTCGTTAGTCCCTCAACTGCTTAAGCAATATAGAGGATGAACCATGGCGTTCTCAAACTAAATTTTTATCAAGTGTTCGAAGTTCTGAGGTCCTGATACCCTGAACCAACAATTTATAATAAGTAGCAATATTTAAGCCGAACAAAATAACGAGGCATTACTCTAAAGAGAATGACAGACGAGTGTACAGTTAATAAATTGTAGTTTATTTTCTCCCCCTCCCTCTGTTGTTGAGTTTCAGATTCAGCTACTCAGAACAAGAAGTTCAAGTAGCACGGGCTATGGTGAGCCCTTAAGTGGAGGCTCTTTGGAGCCATTATCTGTATCAATGGCTGATACTAGAGATCTGGTGATGGATGGGGTGGTGTTCATGGTGGTTTTCAGCCCTGGAGGGCTGGCTGTACTAGTTACGGAGCTGGTAGGATTTGTGTAGACCTCTAGGTTTTCCGTTTTTTCTTTGCCCGCGACTTTGGCCGAGCCGTGCTTCTTAGTTTGGTGAGGTGGCCTACGAAAGACGAAAACACCAACTACGGAGGTTGCCGAGTCCTAAGACGAAGAAATCTAGGAACTCCACTGCCGAACTACAAATACGACACTTACTCTGTTTAAGACTTCCTCATGGAGGCTCATTGATAATGCTGTCTGAGGATCAACTGTTCACGAATTAGTTAGTGCTCAATCAAAGTAAGGCAGGGTATCTTACCCGACCGCTGGACACGGACTTAATACCCAAGCCCAATTCACAAAAATTCAGACCCATTTATCTGACGTCGTTCATGTGTAAAGTTCTTGAGAGGATTATCCTCGACAGACTAATGTTTCAAATCAAGCCCCACCTTGCTTCTAACCTGTACGGTTTCCTTCCTGGAAGAAGCACACAAACTTGCTTTGCTGAATATTTTATCAGAGGAACCAAGCTCTCAGGCGGCTTTTATTGATCTCCAAACTGCTTTTGATACAGCAAAAAGATAAATAATCTTAGAACAACTAGCCTCTTTTAGAGTCAAGGGAAGACTTGACATGGCTCAGGGAGTTACCCGAGTTATAGAACCGCCTCGGTCCTTTTCAAGGGGGTCAAAAGTAAACTTTGTGCACCCTTTGAGTTGGGTACACCCCAGGATGGAGTGCTAAGTCGTACACTGTTCAATGTTCTGATGCACAAATTAATAATTGATATTCCCACACTACCTGACGAAGCCGTCATCTGTTATGCCGATGGCATATGCATTGTTGCAATACCCAAACTAGACTGCAGGCCCTACTTGATTCACTCGCTGCTAAAAGCATTGAATGGTCTTGTTATTTCTAAATCCAGAGTTTTCTGTCCCCAAGAGTAAACTCATGTCCCTATAACTTTCAAGGTCAACAACCAGAACATTGAAACGTGTAGGCAGCACAAATACCTTAGAGTTGGTATTAACAGTGACATTGCAAACGATCTTCACCGTTGATTAAAAAGAGACTAAAACCACTGAAAACACTTACTGCTAAGAATGTTGGTATCAATATTAAATATGCTAGACTATTCTATATGTTTGTTAGATCTCTTTGAATATAATTCTTTGCATTTAATTAATTTCCCCTCCTCTGTGTTGGACCAACTTGAAGTAGTACAGTATGAAGCCATGAGGATAATTCTTGGTGCCCCAAGACGCACAAGAATCAACATGAGGGAAGAACTGAAGCTTCCAACCATACTACGAGAATCATGCAAGTCAACACGACCTCTTGCTTTAAAGTCATGAGAAACCCTACATCTCCTGCATTGCTCAAACAAATTATTTAGTGCTGTTAATACCCTGTTGACTGGTGCCGACATACCAACTCATTCCTTTTATGATAAATAGCTGAGCAACAATGCCCATAATCACATTAAACTCATCATTCCATTTAAGTGCAATCTACCTGTCACTGATATTCCTCTACCCCACCATTCAAGTATCATACACACCTGTCACCAAGAAAGGTAATGAGAATCTTGCTCTTCTCAAAGCTGCCACACTGAACAATTCCCTCCTCCGTCGAGAATTTAAGATCTCACGAGCACCATCTAGGGATTCGCTCACTGGCCACCAGAGGGCCAGGACGTGCTCGTTTGCCCTGCCAGTTGTCGCCTGGTGCTGAGTGGAGGCGGGTGTGGATTGTGGTGTGGTGCACCCGCTGGCCGGAGTGCCCGGCTGGTGGTTGGTGGTGTGTCCCGCGTACGGCGGGTGGACACTGTGCCTTGAATTCTCGGGGGATGTGGACTGGGCGCTTGTGGAAGTTGCTGTCGTCGATGTGCTTCAAGTGGATGTCCAGGATTTGATAGGGCTGGAAAAGCTTTCCCCTACACGGGTGGCGATGGCCTTCTGCAGGAGCTCGCTGTACAAGGAGTTTGTGGCGCGTTGGGCCGGCCACTCGGTTCAAGTTTCCGACACGGCTGTGTCTGTGGCCATCTCGGATCCCTGGGGGGCCGTGCAGTACGTGAGTGTGCATGGTGTACCGGTGACGTTCTCTGAGGTCGAGCTGCGGGTTGTGTTTGAGAAGTATGGAGTGGTGCAGTTTCATCGTATCAACCATCTGGGTACGGGTCGGCTGAGCGGGCTGCGTACGGGCACTCATACGCTAGGTATGAAGATTACGTCGCCAGTACCGTCTCGTCTTCTGTATCGTGGGCTCTCGCTCAGAGTGTTTTATCAGGGCCAGACTCGCACTTGTTTCCGGTGTGGTGCTGAGGGCCATGTGGCGGCCAGCTGTGATGCTCCTCGAGCTGAGGCTCCCTCCGTTTTCTTGGAGGGTGACTTCCCCCCCCCTTGGAGACGCGAGGGGCTTCCTCGTCGCCTTCTCGCCCTGGCGAGGTGCCTGGGGTGGTTCCTGCGGCGGGTTCGGCAGGTGCTTCCTCTGTCCCTGGTTGGTCGGGACATAGTACATCTCCTTCACCGGTGTGCTCTGTGGGAACTGTAGTTCCTGCCTCGGGGGTTCCTCGTTTGGTGGTGGCGGAGGTACATCCGCGGCCGGAGGCTTCTATGCGGTCCTCGGCTGCGGCTGTTGGTGTGGTGCCTGCTTCCCCTGCTGAAGATTGTCTGCTGCCCGGGGATGGTGGTGGTGTGTATCCTCCTCCCTGCCTGACTCTGCGTCGACTCCCTCGTCGTCTGTGAAGGTCGCCTCGCCAGTGGTTCGTCAGCTGCGCTTGCCTCGGCGTCCGTGGTGGATGCCCCCTGTGAGCTGGGGTGTGCTCTCTCGCTTGTGGGCCTGCTCCTTCTGCTCGGCTCCGGGCGTGGTGGTAGGCTGGGCCCCATGCTGTGGAGGCTGCTGTTTTGTGAACCATACTGCCTCGGCTTCGGGCCCGCCCACGTCGGGTTCTTCAGGAGCACCCCTTGCTGGGGGTCGTTGTACCGACGATCAGCAGCCTCACGTGAAGAGTCGTCGTTCGGCTCAGGATACGTCGCCTCGTCGGTTGTGGGCGGAGGGCGGTGTTGCGATGGAGGCTGCGGGAAGGACATCGAGGTGGTTTCTTCTGTGGTGCCTCCGGTGTCGGCCGCTGCGCCTCCTGATGGTGGCGCCACTGGGTGGGTGGCTCATCGCGGTCCCCGAGACCTGGTGGTCGTCTATCTAAAGATGGCTGTCGGGGGGCTTGGCCCTTGTTCCGGTGGAGGGGGCTCTGCGGCTCCGGTAGAGGGCTCCTCCGTGAGGCTGGGTACGGCGACTGGCGGTGTTCACTGTGATCGCCCTGGGGTACAGGATGAGGTGCGGCCAGTGTGTCACGACGGGTTGGGGTGTCCTGAGGTTGTCCCGATGACGCCCTCCATTGTATGTGCTTCCTTGAATGTGAGGGGTTGAATGCTCTTGGGGTCCAGTTGGGCCTGTTGGATGTTTTGCAGGAGCA
>WNGS01095191.1:0-12308 GCA_020271785.1 Procambarus virginalis
ATGTTACAATAGTTTTGGACGAGGTGAAAACAAAGTTTCAACACAAGCCAGAACGGGGTATAAGCTAGAGGGAAGAATGGAAGTAACTGCAGAGGGCCTATGGCCCATATTTCTTGATGCTTCTATATTGGAGCGGAGTCTTGAAGTGAGTAGAATATAATTGTGTATTAATTGGCTGTTGATTGCTGGTGTTGACTTCTTAATGTGTAGTGCCTCGCAGATATCAAGCCGCCTGCTATCGCTGTATCTATCGATGATTTCCGTGTTTTCTGTTAAGACTTCTCTGGTGATGGTCTGGTTGTGGGAAGAGATTATATATTCCTTGATAGAGCCCTGTTGCTTATGCATCGTTAACCGCCTGGAAAGAGATGTTGTTGTCTTGCCTATATACTGAGTTCTTTGGGGCTTACAGTCCCCAAGTGGGCATTTGAAGGCATAGACGACATTGGTCTCTTTCAAAGCGTTCTGCTTTGTGTCTGGAGAGTTTCTCATGAGTAGGTTGGCAGTTTTCTTGGTTTTATAGTAAATCGTCAATTGTATCTTCTGATTTTTGTCTGTAGGGATAACGTTTCTATTAACAATATCTTTCAGAACCCTTTCCTCCATTTTATGAGCTGTGGAGAAGAAGTTCCTGTAAAATAGTCTATGAACGCCATGAGGTTCATGAACCTCATACTCTCTGACCAAACTAAATTCCAAAGGGTAACGAAGGACACTACCTCCGAATTGAAAGCAATGGTCAACAAATTAATTGAAACTGTGAATGCCAAGAAATCCGGACTCCACCTGCCAAAGATTATTGGGGAATATAAACCTGGATATGCGTATGGAAATGTCAAGACGCATAAGCCTGGAAACCCACTTCGGCCAATCATCAGCCAGATACCCACACCCACGTACAGACTGGCGAAACGACTCAACGGCTTACTGACTCCTTATGTCCCTTGCGCCTTCAGCCTGAAGTCTCCGAAGGAATTTGTTGACACTGCGGGGAACACGGGCCACAGGGAAAAGAGCCTCATTGGACGTAGAATCACTGTTTACCAACGTGCCTGTGGATGAAACAATCGGGATGATAGTGGACCGAGTGTATCGTGATCCGGCCTGTACTTCTCTTGACATGCCAGAAAATATCCTGAGGAAACTACTCCAAGCTTGTACTAAGGAGGCACCCTTCTTGAGCCCGGATGGGCACATGTATAAGCAAGTAGATGGGGTCGCCATGGGTTCTCCCCTAGGTGTCCTGTTTGCGAACTTCTATATGGGTACTATCGAGAAAAAAGTCTTAGTCGACTTGAACTTGAAACCGGCAATATACTGCAGGTATATTGATGACATTTTAACACAGGTACCTGATGTCAGACATCTGCAGGAGCTGAAAGAGGCATTTGAGCAGAGTTCTGTGTTGCGTTTCACTTATGAGATGGAGAATGATGGGAAGCTGCCCTTTCTAGATGTAACAGTCATGGAAAGGAGCGGAGGTTTCCACACTGCAGTCTACACTAAGGAAACAAACATAGGAATGTGCCTAAATGCCAACAGTGACTGCCCAGACAGGTACAAGAGGAGTGTTGTTAACGCTTATGTCGACCGTGCTCTCAGCCACAGCTATGAATGGAAGCAAGTCAACGAAGAACTTTGTAGGGTAAGGCAGGTCCTAGTCAACAACGGCTTCTCCAATGGTTTCATTGAAGACATCATAAGAAGGAAAGTGAAACGCCATGCAACCTCTGAAGAGAAAACTAATACAACACCTATACCCCCTATTAGACTATTTTACAGGAACTACTTCTCCACAGCTCATAAAACAGAGAAAAGGGTCCTGAAAGATATTGTTAATAGAAATGTTATCCCTACAGACAAAAATCAGAAGATACAACTAACGATTTACTATAAAACCAAAAAAAACAGCCAACCTACTCATGAGAAACTCTCCAGACACAACGCAGAACGCTTTGAAAGAGACCAATGTCGTCTATGCTTTCAAATGCCCACTTGGGGACTGTAAGCCCCAAAGAACTCAGTATATAAGCAAGACAACAACATCTCTTTCCAGGCGATTAACGATGCATAAGCAACAGGGCTCTATCAAGGAACATATAATCTCTTCCCACAACCAAACCATCACCAGAGAAATCTTAACAAACAACACAGAAATCATTGATAGATACAGCGACAGCAGGCGGCTTGACATCTGCGAGGCACGACACATCAAGAAGTCAACACCAGCAATCAACAGCCAATTAACGCACAACTATATTCTACCCACTTTAAGACTCCGCTCCAATATAGAAACATCAAGAAATATGGGCCAATAGGCCTTCTGCAGTTCTATTGGTACCCAACTTCTACTTCTACAAATCTATACCCCGTTTTCCCTGTTCTGTGTTTCACCCCACTATTGTATTACATCACCACATCCAAATGCAGGTATAAGAGCCAATGTTTGTTTCATAAAGCATAAGTTGTGTGTAGATAAACTAAAGTCTTTGAAAATGTAATAAGTTTTACGAAACGCGCTCAAGTGTCGCGGCAGACTAGAAATAAAAATGAATTTTGGAGAATTGATTTTTCATTTACCGTCACCAGTAAAAAGAAACATGAGGAAAATAGAGAAAATTCGTGTTAGAATTATTAATCTTACTTTTTCGGTCATATTTAACAATATATGTCTACAGGAAAGACTGCTACCAAAATATACCAATATATATCGAAAGTAAATCAAGCACCCTTTGTATTAGTGGTTAAGTTAGTAAATAAACTACTGTTAAGCTTTATGCGGTGTTTCCGTTGAACCACTTCTGAATACTGCCAATATTACTCCAGCCTTCAGCTCTAAGTGTCTTCAACACCGAGTTGCCTGTAAGTCACTAAACTATAAATTTGATGAGGACCCTAGGAGTCCCTTAAAGTGTTACATCGCCACTCTGACCTATTGAGTGAGTGAGCCTTACTCCCGCGAATTACGCCTGTCTGCTCGCATCCGTCCATGGTGTGGCACTAAGACAGAATGGAGAGACGGATCATTGGTGCGGTGGTCACGGTACTGTGTACGTTTAGGGGTGATCCTGGACGGCATGGGTTCGAATCCTGGCCGGGTCAAAGAGTTCTTAGTGATATATATGTATGTATATAAATATATATATATATATATATATATATATATATATATATATATATATATATATATATATATATATATATATATATATATATATATGTATGTTGTACCTAGTAGCCAGAACGTCGTACTTGGCCTACTATGCAATGCCCTATTTGCATAATAGGCCAAGTTTCCTAAGTTTATATATTTTTCAATTTTTTTCTTATGAAATGATAAATCTCTCCATTTCATTATGTATAGAATATAGTTGTGTATAGAATATGTGTAGAATAGAAGTGTTGACTTCTTGATGTGTAGTGCCTCGCAGATGTCAAGTCGCCTGCTGTCGCTGTATCTATCGATGATTTCTGTGTTGTTTGCTAAGATTTCTCTGGTGAAGGTTTGGTTGTGGGAAGAGATTATATGTTCCTTAATGGAGCCCTGTTGCTTATGCATCGTTAAACGCCTGGAAAGAGATGATGTTGTCTTGCCTATATACGGAGTTTTTGAGGCTTACAGTCCCCAAGAGGGCATTTGAAGGCATAGACGACGTTGGTCTTGTGACAGTAACGTGTTGGAAATGGTGTTCTGCAGTCTTCCAATGGCAGATGTCAATGCTGGGCCACATATATGTAAGTTATAAAAAAAGAAAAAAAAAGAATGACTGCTTCTCTGATAATCTGTGGTAAGGTAAGGTAAGACACACTAAACACAAAAGATAAACAATTAAATTTAATTATTCTAGAAAACAAAGTAAAATGAAGACAATTCCTTGGCTGATCAAAGTGCAAGTCAACAAGTGAAAGTAACATAAAAAAGAATGAATTTAAGTGAACAATGGGACATGGAGGACATACAATAATGAATAATAAAGAAATGGTGCTGGGAATATATGCACTAGCTATAAGCCTCTATTTGATCACACAAGGTGAGTCAACTAGGTGTTCATAGCGTGAGAGCACAAGATATTCTGACTGTAGTGCTGCCGGTCGACCCCGACGTTGCCTTGGCGAGCAACGTGGTTGGTGAAGGACTGAAGTGGCGTGTTCTCGAACGGCCAATGAGAATGCAGGACGGCCGGCAAGTCGGTAGTTCCAGACTGGGAGTGTAGTTGGCGGGTCAGCGTGGCGACCAGGTGTGCAGGAATGGGGGGAGGGGGAGTTTGCAGGTGCGTGGCTGGTCTTGGATATACGTTTAAGTTACTGTAAAACGTATCTTGAATATATTGTGGAACGTGATGATGACAAGAAAGAGCAGGCTCAATATCTGGGAAGAGATTATCGTCACAACTCTCCCCCGAAGCCTGCGGTTCTGGTGGAGTCACGTTCTCGGGAGGTAGAGTGATTGGTGGAGTAGGCTCTACCTCAGTGATGCTGGAGAGGGCGTCTGATATGATGTAGTCAGACTCCTGGGTGTAGCAATCTCCAGGCTGAAATGTTGCAGCTGGCAAGCCCATTGTGGAAGTAGTCGATGGTTGAGTTGGGCTGGCTGTAGGAAGTGAAGATGGTTGTGGTCCATGTAGATGGTGGTGGACCGAGTACTTTGCAGGCATGGAGCAAAGTGTTGCCTGTTCAGGACGATGAGGAGCTCCTTGTTGAACGTGTTGTCGTTTATGGTAGTTAGTGGGTAGAGTCTCTTCGCCTTGTTGTACCAGGTCACCCCCGTTGCCGGTACCACTGGCGTCGATATGGAGGATGGGAGACTTGGTGATATCTGGCGAGGCGAGAGTAGTATTAGAATATGATAAAGGAGCACAATTACTGTCCTGAAAGTGATTATGGATGTCAGTAACGACTTCCGAATTAGAAAGCGCTGTCTCAGTGTCAGTGCTTTCGGAAGGAGAAGCAGGGAAGGTCTCACTGTGGCTGTATGGACCTGAAAAGGTTGTGAAGTTGGTTAGCACAGTGGGAGGAACACCATTGTAAAGTTTCAGCAGGTTGATGTGGCACAGCTGGGTCTTCCGCCGTCTATCAGGGGTCTCGATAACGTAGTTGAAGTTATTCCGGCACTCCTTAACACGGTAGGGTCCTGAAAACCTGTTTTGCAAAGGAAAACCTGGGATAGGGAAATAGGCAAGGGCTAAGTCTCCCGGTTTAAACTTTCTTACTTGGCAGTGCTGGTCGTAACGAGTCTTCATCCTCTCTTGGGCTTTCTGTAGGTTGTTGCTAGCGAAGGAATGGACCCTCTCTAGAATGTGTCGGAGGTTTTGAAGAAACTGGGGCACATTCTGATGCTCACTGAGGGTGGCATCACGTAGAGAGTCCTTGAAAGCCTTGAGGGGTGTACGGCACTTACGTCCGTAGAGCATCTCATAAGGAGATACTCCTAGTGACTCGTTGGGAAGACTTCTGAAAATACACATAATGAGATCAAGTTGCCTATCCCAATCCTTAGCGGTCTCATTGCAAAACTTTTTTAAGAGTGCCTTGATAGTCTGATGACTACGCTCGAGAGAACCCTGTGAAGCAGGATGATAGGGGCTGGACAGTACCTGTTTGATGTTGAACTCCTCCAGAGTCCGTTTGAAGAGATCACTGGTGAAGTTGGTGCCACAGTCGCTCTGAATCTCCCTCGGAAATCCATACTGGGTGAAGATTTTCAGTAAGTTCTTCACCACTGTAGCAGCCGTAATGTTTTTCACTGGAACTGCTATGGGGAATCTGGTGGTAGGACACAGGATGGTTAAGATATAGGCGTTGCCGGCACTGGTCCGAGGCAAAGGACCAACACAGTCAATGATAAGTCTGTGGAACGGTTCCTCAGGCACTGGATGGGTGTCAGTGGTGCTCTGGGGATGGAAACGTTTGGTTTACCGGCTATCTGACACACGTGGCACAGTTTGACATGATTCTTGACATCGTTAACCATACCTGGCCAGTAGTAGTCTTGTCGAATCCCATGGTAAGTCTTGTTGAACCCGTAGTGTGACAGTGCTCCGTGGGCCAGGTGTAGAATCGTGGGCCGCAGGCTGGTAGGAATCACTAGTTGTTCAACGTCTGCCCAATCATCCTCCTCCTTCAGTTTACTGGGTCTGTATCTGCGATAGAGTAACTCGTTCTCCAAGAAGAACCCAGGAATACTGTCGGATTGAGTCTCAGCCTGAAAGAATAAAGGTGTCAAGGTAAGATCTTCCCTCTGTAACTTACGGAACTCCAAGACGGTGAGATTAGGGGGTAGTTTCGAAGGGTCTTGAGGGACAGCGGTAGTAGTAGAGTCAGCTGGCTGCGGTCGTGCTGCTTGAGCACGGGTGGTCACCATAACAGGAGGAGAAACTTCATCACTCTCTTGAACCTTTGCTGGGACATGCTCAAAAATCGGGTTATCCAACACAGAGTTGCTCACCTGGGGTTTGTCGTTGACGATCAGGTTGGTCGGTTGTTGGTCTTCTGCCAAGTCGTTGCCTAGGAGAAGTTGCACTCCAGGCATGGGAAAAGGCTTTTCCCTGACGGCGACTTGGACTTCACCGGTCACGAAGGGACAATCCAGGTGGACTCTGGCGAGAGGATAAGGAGTAGTAGCAGTAAGGTCAGTGATGAAGACAGTCTCTCCTGTGTAGGCGACGTTGGGCACAGCTGATTTCAAGACGATCGATTGAAGAGCCGCTGTGTCCCTCAAGATCTTAAGTCCAAAACGTCCCTCAGAATCTGAACCGTTGGTAGTGATAGTTCCAGGATACAGATGCTTGCTAAAGAGAGAAAGATCATTAACATGAACACCAATATTCATTACAGGCTTACCGGACTTAGGAGGAGTCTGTTTGGGTTTGGTGGAATCTGTAGTACTTTTGTATTGAAACTTACCACATTTTTCTATGGTATGTCCATAGAGTTTACAATACTTACAGTACAGTTGAGAGGTACCTTGATCGGGGCTCACTTTCTCGTAACTGTACCAAGACTTCTTACTGGTAGGTGGGTCTGGTGTCAGCCGGTGGATGAGGCTGTAAGTGTCAGCAGACTTCGCGCATTTCACCAAGTCTGTCTCCTCCTTATCTGCTAAGTATAGGCGGACAGGAGGTGGTACACGCCTCAAGAATTCTTCAACCAGTATGAGGTTGACGAGTTCTGGAAAAGTAGAGACATGTGCTGCCTCCAGCCATTTCATAAAATATCTCCGTTTTGTGTTAGCAAATTCTAAGAAGGTGGTGGTACTTGCCTTTACGTAGTCACGGAACTTTCGTCGGTAGCTTTTGGTGGAGAGAAGGTAGGCGTCCAACACAGCTTGCTTCAGGGTGGCGTAGTCGTTTTCAGATGCCAAAGTGCTGAGTGTGACTGCTGCTCTACCTGTTAGGTGTACTCGGAGAAGGGTAGCCCATTGGTCGTCAGGCCAACTAAGTTGATTAGCAAGGGTCTCAAAAGTTGTGAAGAAAACATCAACCTCCGTTTCTATGAACGGGGGCATTAACTTACTTGCATGGGAGATATTGAAACTTGGAGGAAGACTAGCTGCAGCTTGCTGGAGTTGAGCTTGGTGTGTAGTGTTCATCGTGAGTTGTCGGTCACGACATTCTAGAGCTGTTTCTGCCTGCCGTTTGTCGTGCTCGCGCTGTAGCTCCAGCTGTTGTCGTCTTGCTTCAAGTTGTACTCTTTCATGCTCTTTGAATAAGGCCAACTTACGTTCACTTTCTTCTTTCCTCAGTGCGGCCTCTCGCTCTTTGAGGCGGATTTCTCTTTCTTGTTCTTCCCTTCTGAGGGCAGCCTCACGCTCTTGTTCTTCCTTTCTGATGGCAGCTGCTTCCTGTTGTTGCTGTATGGCGGCTTGCTGTTGTTGTAGGGCGGCTTGCTGTTGCTCCTTCTCGAGCTTTGCGAGCTCGATTTTGAGTTTCATTGCCGTCAAATCATGCTTATCTGAAATGGTATATTGTTCGTGAGTATCAGAGCCTATAATACCTTCTTCCGCAAGATGATCCAGTATCATAATATGTATGGCTTATTTGTTGACTCCATCGGGAACTTCCAAGTGATACTCATGTGCAAGAGTTATCAATTCGACCCTCTTATCATGACGTAAGTTCCCTATTTCACTTTCTGGATCTGCCTTGAAAGCTTGCATACAAAACATGGTGAAAAGAGCAAATAAATGAGACACGAATATACTGTGTGATGATAATCTCTTATCAGAGATTTAGCCTGCTATTTTCGTATTTCATCACGTCCTCAACAATATGCAAGATACGTTTTGTAGTGGCTAAACGTATATATCAAGACAGCCACACGCACCTCAACTCCCTCCTTCCCCCCACTCCAGCACCTGCTGCACACCTGGTCGACAAGCCGAACCCTTCAACTGCCTAACTAGCGACTTGCATCCGTCCAGCGTTCTCATTGGCCGCCCACCAACACACCACTCCCGTTCCTCGCCAATCACAATCATCGCCAGTTATTGTTGGAGTCCCTTGCATTTCTGCCAGCCAGAATATATCTCGTGCTCCTGCTATGAACACCTGAATTTGACCCACCTCGTGTGATCAAATAAGAGGTTCTTAGCTAGCGCATATATTCCCAGCACCATTTTATTTGGTTAACGTAACCAGTTCCCCCCTTTTCACTTTGTTATAATTTTATATATTTTTCCTTTACATTATTGTAAATGCCAAGTTATCGTCTTTATTTTATTTTGTGTTTTCTAGATTAAAGTAAAGTATTTTATTATATTTTGTGTTTTGTGTATCTTGCCTTACCACAGATTATCAGACAAGCAGTCACTCTTTTTTTTTCCTTTTTTTTATTTTAATTTAAGTATATGTGGCCCAGCACTGACACCTGCTAGTTGGAAGACTGCCGACCACCATTTCCAACACGTTACCGTCACAACTGTGATGATATGGTGAATGTCAGAAACAAGAAACGTGGCAACTGATACCTATCCTGTAGAATTGTTAACAATTTAAAGTTAATTCAAGATGGTAAATGGTTAAGGTCGCAGGAAATCTTGTACCCAGTACTCACTGTGGGAGGATAAGGGCAAGAAAATCCTACTAATTAGTTGAAACTGAGTTTCGAAAAACAAGTAAAACACTAAATGGTTCCAAAGAAAATTAGGTAGTACAAAAATGTAGTTATACCTTGCCGAGTCACTGTAGAACATAAGCAAGTTACCCACTGAAATTAAATATGGTACTTACAGAATTAGCAAACTTTGTGCACAAAAGAAAGAAAGCTAATTCCCTACCTTAGGTAAGTACCATCAAATCTGACCGACGAGTAGGGGTGCGAGTGTCAACTGGTGACGAGAACTATTGGCGAGGTCCCAACTCGTCAAATAAGTCCGTGCGAGAGGATCTATAGCCCTCTTTATCCTCCTAGAGTCGGATTGCAGAAATTAGGTGCTATTGACCCGGAGACAGACCACAGTACCAGGGTACCTATATGATAATCTGTCGAAAATATGAGAAATATCTGAGGGATAAAAGATGTTAAACATGGGTAATAACACGGAGGGGAGACGACCAATTAAGAGTATGACTGAGGCCTACAGTCACCACGTAATCCAAAGTTGTCTCACACTCACCATATGCTACTCCCGTAATGCACAATAGACACAGCACCATATGAATAATAAAAGTGATTAGTAAAAATATTGAAAGCAAGGGAATGAAAGCCAAGTACGCTTACCACAAATTACCAATACCTGAATGTTGCTCCTTGGACAGGCCCCCAAATATATGTGACGGTAACGTGTTGGAAATGATGTTCTACAGTCTTCCAATGGCAGATGTCAATGCTGGGCCACATATATGTAAGTTATAAAAAAAAGAAAAAAAGAATGACTGCTTGTCTGATAATCTGTGGTAAGGTAAGGTAAGACACACTAAACACAAAAGATAAACAATGAAATTTAATTATTCTAGAAAACAAAGTAAAATAAAGACAATTCCTTGGCTGATCAAAGTGCAAGTCAACAAGTGAAAGTAACATAAAAAGAATGAATTTAAGTGAACAATGGGACATGGAGGACATACAATAATGAATAATAAAGAAATGGTGCTGGGAATATATGCGCTAGCTATAAGCCTCTATTTGATCACACAAGGTGAGTCAACTAGGTGTTCATAGCGTGAGAGCACGAGATATTCTGACTGTAGTGCTGCCAGTCGACCCCGACGTTGCCTTGGCGAGCAACGTGGTTGGTGAAGGACTGAAGTGGCGTGTTCTCGAACGGCCAATGAGAATGCAGGACGGCCGGCAAGTCGGTAGTTCCAGACTGGGAGTGTAGTTGGCGGGTCAGCGCGGCGACCAGGTGTGCAGGAATGGGGGGAGGGGGAGTTTGCAGGTGCGTGGCTGGTCTTGGATATACGTTTAAGTTACTGTAAAACGTATCTTGAATATATTGTGGAACGTGATGATGATAAGAAAGAGCAGGCTCAATCTCTGGGAAGAGATTATCGTCACAGTCTCTTTTAGAGCATTCTGCTCTGTGTCTGGAGAGTTTCTCATGAGTAGGCTGGCCGTTTTCTTGGTTTTATAGTAAATCGTCACGACGATTTACTATAAAACCAAGAAAACGGCCAGCCTACTCATGAGAAACTCTCCAGACACAGAGCAGAACGTCTAAAAGAGACCAATGTCGTGTATGCCTTCAAGTATAGGCTTATATTTTATAGTAAATCGTCACGATGATTTACTATAAAACCAAGAAAACGGCCAACCTACTCATGAGAAACTCTCCAGACACAGAGCAGAACGTTCTAAAAGAGACCAACGTCGTCTATGCCTTCAAATGCCCTCTTGGGGACTGTAAGCCTCAAAAAACTCAGTATATAGGCAAGACAACAACATCTCTTTCCAGCCGTTTAACGATGCATAAGCAACAGGGCTCCATTAAGGAACATATAATCTCTTCCCACAACCAAACCATCACCAGAGAAATATTAGCAAACAACACAGAAATCATCGATAGATACAGCGACAGCAGGCAGCTTGACATCTGCGAGGCATTACACATCAAGAAGTCAACACCAGCAATCAACAGCCAATTAATGCACAACTATATTCTACCCACGTCAAGACTCCACTCCAATATAGAAGCATCAAGAAATATGGGCCAATAGGCCCTCTGCAGTTACTTCCATCCTTCCCTTTAGCTTATGCCCCATTCTATACCCCGTTCTATACCCTGTTCTATACCCCATTCTGGCTTGTGTTGAAAATCAGTTTCACCTCATCCAATACTAATGTAACATGTCACCTCTCCCAAATGCAGGTATATAAAATCGAAGATGTTTAAGCTGTATTCAGTTATAGTTGTGAGTTTGTGTAAACTAAAGTCATTGAAAATGTAATAAGTTTTACGAAACGCGCTGTCGCTTCAGACTAGAAATAAAAAAAATTAATTTTGGAGAATTGATTTTTCATTTACCATCAACAGTGAAAAGAATCATAAGAAAGGTCGAGAAAATTCGTGTTAGAATTATTAATCTTACTTTTTCGGTCATATTTAATAATATGCGAACAAGCCTGAATGGTCCCCAGGACTATCTTATTTAATAATAATATATATATATATATATATATATATATATATATATATATATATATATATATATATATATATATATATATATATATCACTAAGAACTCTTTGACCCGGCCAGGATTCGAACCCGTGCCGTCCAGGATCACCCCTAAACGTACACGGTACCGTGACCACCGCACCAATGATCGACGATCATTGGTGCGGTGGTCACGGTACCGTGTACGTTTAGGGTGATCCTGGACGGCACGGGTTCGAATCCTGGCCGGGTCAAAGAGTTCTTAGTGATATATGGCTTGCGCGTTCATGCAGCTTTCTCACATATATATATATATATATATATATATATATATGTGTGTGTGTGTGTGTGTGTGAAATAGTATATTTGAAATATTATTAATTTTTTATATTATGACCATAATTTATTGACTTAGTTGTGTTAGTTTAGGTTAGTTTAAGATATGTTAGCTTAGGTTAGGTAGAATTGGTTAGGTTCGGTCATATATCTATGTTAGTTTTAACTTAAATTTAAACAAATAAGCTTATACATAATGAAATGGACGGATTTATCATTTCATAAGAAAAAAATTGGAAAAATATATAAATTCAGAAAAACTTGGCTTATTAGGCACCTCGGGCCTTGCATAGTAGGCCAAGTATGACGTTCTGGCTATTAGGACACACACACACACACACACACACACACACACACACACACACACACACACACACA
>WNGS01095202.1:0-10136 GCA_020271785.1 Procambarus virginalis
GGTGACCTCTGTGGTGGCCTCTGTCGTCCTCGTGGCCTCTGCGGTGGCCTCTGTAGTCCTCGTGACCTCTGTGGTGGCCTCTGTAGTCCTCGAGACCTCTGTGGTGGTCTCTGTAGTCCTCGTGACCTCTGTGGTGGCCTCTGTGGTGGCCTCTGTAGTCCTCGGACCTCTGTGGTGGCCTCTGTAGTCCTCGTGACCTCTGTGGTGGCATCTGTAGTCCTCGTGGCCTCTGTGGTGGCCCTGTAGCCTCGTGACCTCTGTGGTGGCCTTTGTAGTCCTCGTGACCTCTGTGGTGGCCTCTGTAGTCTTCGGGACCTCTGTGTGGCCTCTGTAGTCCTCGTGACCTCTGTGGTGGCCTCAGTAGTCCTCGTGGCCTCTGTGGTGGCCTCTGTAGTCCTCGTGGCCTCTGTGGTGGCCTCAGTAGTCCTCGTGGCCTCTGTGGTGGCCTCAGTAGTCCTCGTGGCCTCTGTGGTAGCCTCAGTAGTCCTCGTGGCCTCTGTGGTGACCTCTGTAGTCCTCGTGGCCTCTGTGGTGGCCTCTGTATTCCTCGTGACCTCTGTGGTGGCCTCAGTATTCCTCGTGGCCTCTGTGGTGGCCTCAGTAGTGCTCGTGGCCTCTGTGGTGGCCTCTGTGGTGGCCTCAGTAGTCTCCTGACCTCTGTGGTGGCCTCTGTAGTCCTCGTGGCCTCTGTAGTCCTCGTGGCCTCTATGGTGGCCTCTGTAGTCCTCGTGGCCTCTGTGGTGGCCTCTGTAGTCTTCGTGGCCTCTGTGGTGGCCTCTGTAGTCCTCGTGGCCTCTGTAGTGGCTTCAGTAGTCCTCGTGACATCTGTGGCGACCTCTGTAGTCCTCGTGGCCTCTGTGGTGGCCTCTGTAGTCCTCGTGGCCTCTGTGGTGGCCTCTGTAGTCTTCGTGGCCTCTGTGGTGACCTCTGTAGCCCTCGCGGCCTCTGTGGTGGCCTCTGTAGTCCTCGTGGCCTCTGTGGTGGCCTCAGTAGTCCTCGTGACCTCTGTGGCGACCTCTGTAGTCCTCGTGCCTCTGTGGTGGCCTCTGTAGTCCTCGTGGCCTCTGTGGTGGCCTCTGTAGTCTTCGTGGCCTCTGTGGTGACCTCTGTAGCCCTCGCGGCCTCTGTGGTGGCCTCTGTAGTCCTCGTGGCCTCTGTGGTGGCCTCAGTAGTCCTCGTGACCTCTGTGGTGGCCTCAGTAGTCCTCGTGGCCTCTGTGGTGGCATCAGTAGTCCTCGTGGCCTCTGTGGAGGCCTCTGTAGTCCTCTTGACCTCTGTGGTGGCCTCAGTAGTCCTCGTGACCTCTGTGGTGACGTCTGTAGTCCTCGTGGCCTCTGTGGTGGCCTCTGTAGTCCTCGTGGCCTCTGTGGTGGCCTCAGTAGTCCTCGTGGCCTCTGTGGTGGCCTCTGTAGTCCTCGTGGCCTCTGTGGTGGCCTCTGTAGTCCTCGTGGCCTCTGTGGTGGCCTCTGTAGTCCTCGTGGCCTCTGTGGTGGCCTCTGTAGTCCTCGTGGCCTCTGTAGTGTCCTCAGTAGTCCTCGTGACCTCTGTGGTGACCTCTGTAGTCCTCGTGGCCTCTGTGGTGGCCTCAGTAGTCCTCGTGGCCTCTGTGGTGGCCTCTGTAGTCCTCGTGGCCTCTGTGGTGACCTCTGTAGTCCTCGTGGCCTCTGTGGTGGCCTCTGTAGTCCTCGTGACCTCTGTGGTGACCTCTGTAGTCCTCGTGGCCTCTGTGGTGGCCTCTGTAGTCCTCGTGGCCTCTGTGGTGGCCTCTGTAGTCCTCGTGGCCTCTGTGGTGACCTCTGTAGTCCTCGTGGCCTCTGTGGTGGCCTCTGTAGTCCTCGTGACCTCTGTGGTGACCTCTGTAGTCTTCGTGGCCTCTGTGGTGGCCTCTGTAGTCCTCGTGGCCTCTGTGGTGGCCTCTGTAGTCCTCGTGGCCTCTGTGGTGGCCTCTGTAGTCCTCGTGGCCTCTGTGGTGGCCTCTGTAGTCCTCGTGACCTCTGTGGTGGCCTCTGTAGTCCTCGTGGCCTCTGTGGTGGCCTCAGTAGTCCTCGTGACCTCTGTGGTGGCCTCTGTAGTCCTCGTGACCTCTGTGGTGGCCTCTGTAGTCCTCGGGACCTCTGTGGTGGCCTCTGTAGTCCTCGTGGCCTCTGTGGTGGCCTCTGTAGTCCTCGTGGCCTCTGTGGTGGCCTCTGTAGTCCTCGTGGCCTCTGTGGTGGCCTCTGTAGTCCTCGTGGCCTCTGTGGTGGCCTCTGTAGTCCTCGTGGCCTCTGTGGTGGCCTCTGTAGTCCTCGTGACCTCTGTGGTGGCCTCTGTAGTCCTCGTGGCCTCTGTGGTGGCCTCTGTAGTCCTCGTGGCCTCTGTGGTGGCCTCTGTAGTCCTCGTGGCCTCTGTGGTGGCCTCTGTAGTCCTCGTGGCCTCTGTGGTGGCCTCTGTAGTCCTCGTGACCTCTGTGGTGGCCTCTGTAGTCCTCGTGGCCTCTGTGGTGGCCTCTGTAGTCCTCGTGACCTCTGTGGTGGCCTCTGTAGTCCTCGTGGCCTCTGTGGTGGCCTCTGTAGTCCTCGTGACCTCTGTGGTGGCCTCTGTAGTCCTCGTGACCTCTGTGGTGGCCTCTGTAGTCCTCGGGACCTCTGTGGTGGCCTCTGTAGTCCTCGTGACCTCTGTGGTGGCCTCAGTAGTCCTCGTGGCCTCTGTGGTGGCCTCTGTAGTCCTCGTGGCCTCTGTGGTGGCCTCTGTAGTCCTCGTGGCCTCTGTGGTGGCCTCAGTAGTCCTCGTGGCCTCTGTGGTGGCCTTGTAGTCCTCGTGGCCTCTGTGGTGACCTCTGTAGTCCTCGTGGCCTCTGTGGTGGCCTCTGTAGTCCTCGTGACCTCTGTGGTGGCCTCAGTAGTCCTCGTGGCCTCTGTGGTGGCCTCTGTAGTCCTCGTGGCCTCTGTGGTGGCCTCTGTAGTCCTCGTGGCCTCTGTGGTGGCCTCTGTAGTCCTCGGGACCTCTGTGGTGGCCTCTGTAGTCCTCGGGACCTCTGTGGTGGCCTCTGTAGTCCTCGTGGCCTCTGTGGTGGCCTCTGTAGTCCTCGTGGCCTCTGTGGTGGCCTCTGTAGTCCTCGTGGCCTCTGTGGTGGCCTCTGTAGTCCTCGTGACCTCTGTGGTGGCCTCTGTAGTCCTCGTGGCCTCTGTGGTGGCCTCTGTAGTCCTCGTGACCTCTGTGGTGGCCTCTGTAGTCCTCGTGGCCTCTGTGGTGGCCTCTGTAGTCCTCGTGACCTCTGTGGTGGCCTCTGTAGTCCTCGTGACCTCTGTGGTGGCCTGTGTAGTCCTCGTGACCTCTGTGGTGGCCTCTGTAGTCCTCGGGACCTCTGTGGTGGCCTCAGTAGTCCTCGTGACCTCTGTGGTGGCCTCTGTAGTCCTCGTGACCTCTGTGGTGGCCTCTGTAGTCCTCGTGGCCTCTGTGGTGGCCTCTGTAGTCCTCGTGACCTCTGTGGTGGCCTCTGTAGTCCTCGTGACCTCTGTGGTGGCCTCTGTAGTCCTCGTGACCTCTGTGGTGGCTCTGTGGTGGCCTCTGTAGTCCTCGGGACCTCTGTGGTGGCCTCTGTAGTCCTCGTGACCTCTGTGGTGGCCTCTGTAGTCCTCGTGGCCTCTGTGGTGGCCTCTGTAGTCCTCGTGACCTCTGTGGTGGCCTCTGTAGTCCTCGTGACCTCTGTGGTGGCCTCTGTAGTCCTCGGGACCTCTGTGGTGGCCTCTGTAGTCCTCGTGACCTCTGTGGTGGCCTCAGTAGTCCTCGTGGCCTCTGTGGTGGCCTCTGTAGTCCTCGTGGCCTCTGTGGTGGCCTCTGTAGTCCTCGTGGCCTCTGTGGTGGCCTCAGTAGTCCTCGTGGCCTCTGTGGTGGCCTCAGTAGTCCTCGTGGCCTCTGTGGTGGCCTCTGTAGTCCTCGTGGCCTCTGTGGTGGCCTCTGTAGTCCTCGTGGCCTCTGTGGTGGCCTCAGTAGTCCTCGTGGCCTCTGTGGTGGCCTCTGTGGTGGCTCGTAGTGCTCGTGGCCTCTGTGGTGGCCTCTGTGGTGGCCTCAGTAGTCCTCGTGGCCTCTGTGGTGGCCTCTGTAGTCCTCGTGGCCTCTGTAGTCCTCGTGGCCTCTGTGGTGGCCTCTGTAGTCCTCGTGGCCTCTGTGGTGGCCTCTGTAGTCCTCGTGGCCTCTGTGGTGGCCTCTGTAGTCCTCGTGGCCTCTGTGGTGGCCTCAGTAGTCCTCGTGACCTCTGTGGTGACCTCTGTAGTCCTCGTGGCCTCTGTGGTGGCCTCTGTAGTCCTCGTGGCCTCTGTGGTGGCCTCTGTAGTCCTCGTGGCCTCTGTGGTGGCCTCTGTAGTCCTCGTGGCCTCTGTGGTGGCCTCTGTAGTCCTCGTGGCCTCTGTGGTGGCCTCAGTAGTCCTCGTGACCTCTGTGGTGGCCTCTGTAGTCCTCGTGGCCTCTGTGGTGGCCTCTGTAGTCCTCGTGGCCTCTGTGGTGGCCTCTGTAGTCCTCGTGGCCTCTGTGGTGGCCTCTGTAGTCCTCGTGGCCTCTGTGGTGGCCTCTGTAGTCCTCGTGGCCTCTGTGGTGGCCTCTGTAGTCCTCGTGACCTCTGTGGTGGCCTCTGTAGTCCTCGTGGCCTCTGTGGTGGCCTCTGTAGTCCTCGTGGCCTCTGTGGTGGCCTCTGTAGTCCTCGTGACCTCTGTGGTGGCCTCAGTAGTCCTCGTGACCTCTGTGGTGACCTCTGTAGTCCTCGTGGCCTCTGTGGTGGCCTCTGTAGTCCTCGTGGCCTCTGTGGTGGCCTCTGTAGTCCTCGTGGCCTCTGTGGTGGCCTCTGTAGTCCTCGTGGCCTCTGTGGTGGCCTCTGTAGTCCTCGTGGCCTCTGTGGTGGCCTCTGTAGTCCTCGTGGCCTCTGTGGTGGCCTCTGTAGTCCTCGTGGCCTCTGTGGTGGCCTCTGTAGTCCTCGTGACCTCTGTGGTGGCCTCTGTAGTCCTCGTGGCCTCTGTGGTGGCCTCTGTAGTCCTCGTGGCCTCTGTGGTGGCCTCTGTAGTCCTCGTGGCCTCTGTGGTGGCCTCTGTAGTCCTCGTGGCCTCTGTGGTGGCCTCTGTAGTCCTCGTGACCTCTGTGGTGGCCTCTGTAGTCCTCGTGGCCTCTGTGGTGGCCTCTGTAGTCCTCGTGGCCTCTGTGGTGGCCTCTGTAGTCCTCGTGGCCTCTGTGGTGGCCTCTGTAGTCCTCGTGGCCTCTGTGGTGGCCTCTGTAGTCCTCGTGACCTCTGTGGTGGCCTCTGTAGTCCTCGTGGCCTCTGTGGTGGCCTCTGTAGTCCTCGTGGCCTCTGTGGTGGCCTCTGTAGTCCTCGTGGCCTCTGTGGTGGCCTCTGTAGTCCTCGTGGCCTCTGTGGTGGCCTCTGTAGTCCTCGTGACCTCTGTGGTGGCCTCTGTAGTCCTCGTGGCCTCTGTGGTGGCCTCTGTAGTCCTCGTGACCTCTGTGGTGGCCTCTGTAGTCCTCGTGACCTCTGTGGTGGCCTCTGTAGTCCTCGGGACCTCTGTGGTGGCCTCTGTAGTCCTCGTGACCTCTGTGGTGGCCTCTGTAGTCCTCGTGGCCTCTGTGGTGGCCTCTGTAGTCCTCGTGGCCTCTGTGGTGGCCTCTGTAGTCCTCGTGGCCTCTGTGGTGGCCTCTGTAGTCCTCGTGACCTCTGTGGTGGCCTCTGTAGTCCTCGTGGCCTCTGTGGTGGCCTCTGTAGTCCTCGTGGCCTCTGTGGTGGCCTCTGTAGTCCTCGTGGCCTCTGTGGTGGCCTCTGTAGTCCTCGTGGCCTCTGTGGTGGCCTCTGTAGTCCTCGTGACCTCTGTGGTGGCCTCTGTAGTCCTCGTGGCCTCTGTGGTGGCCTCTGTAGTCCTCGTGACCTCTGTGGTGGCCTCTGTAGTCCTCGTGGCCTCTGTGGTGGCCTCTGTAGTCCTCGTGACCTCTGTGGTGGCCTCTGTAGTCCTCGTGACCTCTGTGGTGGCCTCTGTAGTCCTCGGGACCTCTGTGGTGGCCTCTGTAGTCCTCGTGACCTCTGTGGTGGCCTCAGTAGTCCTCGTGGCCTCTGTGGTGGCCTCTGTAGTCCTCGTGGCCTCTGTGGTGGCCTCTGTAGTCCTCGTGGCCTCTGTGGTGGCCTCAGTAGTCCTCGTGGCCTCTGTGGTGGCCTAGTAGTCCTCGTGGCCTCTGTGGTGGCCTCTGTAGTCCTCGTGGCCTCTGTGG
Source organism: Procambarus virginalis (assembly GCA_020271785.1). Taxonomy (NCBI): domain Eukaryota; kingdom Metazoa; phylum Arthropoda; class Malacostraca; order Decapoda; family Cambaridae; genus Procambarus; species Procambarus virginalis. Next base: position 6,220 of record WNGS01095202.1, read on the forward strand.
TGGCCTCTGTAGTCCTCGTGACCTCTGTGGTGGCCTCAGTAGTCCTCGTGGCCTCTGTGGTGGCCTCAGTAGTCCTCGTGGCCTCTGTGGTGGCCTCTGTAGTCCTCGTGGCCTCTGTGGTGGCCTCTGTAGTCCTCGGGACCTCTGTGGTGGCCTCTGTAGTCCTCGGGCCTCTGTGGTGGCCTCTGTAGTCCTCGTGGCCTCTGTGGTGGCCTCTGTAGTCCTCGTGGCCTCTGTGGTGGCCTCTGTAGTCCTCGTGGCCTCTGTGGTGGCCTCTGTAGTCCTCGTGACCTCTGTGGTGGCCTCTGTAGTCCTCGTGGCCTCTGTGGTGGCCTCTGTAGTCCTCGTGACCTCTGTGGTGGCCTCTGTAGTCCTCGTGGCCTCTGTGGTGGCCTCTGTAGTCCTCGTGACCTCTGTGGTGGCCTCTGTAGTCCTCGTGACCTCTGTGGTGGCCTCTGTAGTCCTCGTGACCTCTGTGGTGGCCTCTGTAGTCCTCGGGCCTCTGTGGTGGCCTCTGTAGTCCTCGTGACCTCTGTGGTGGCCTCTGTAGTCCTCGTGACCTCTGTGGTGGCCTCTGTAGTCCTCGTGGCCTCTGTGGTGGCCTCTGTAGTCCTCGTGACCTCTGTGGTGGCCTCTGTAGTCCTCGTGGCCTCTGTGGTGGCCTCTGTAGTCCTCGTGACCTCTGTGGTGGCTCTGTGGTGGCCTCTGTAGTCCTCGGGACCTCTGTGGTGGCCTCTGTAGTCCTCGTGACCTCTGTGGTGGCCTCTGTAGTCCTCGTGGCCTCTGTGGTGGCCTCTGTAGTCCTCGTGACCTCTGTGGTGGCCTCTGTAGTCCTCGTGACCTCTGTGGTGGCCTCTGTAGTCCTCGGGACCTCTGTGGTGGCCTCTGTAGTCCTCGTGACCTCTGTGGTGGCCTCAGTAGTCCTCGTGGCCTCTGTGGTGGCCTCTGTAGTCCTCGTGGCCTCTGTGGTGGCCTCTGTAGTCCTCGTGGCCTCTGTGGTGGCCTCAGTAGTCCTCGTGGCCTCTGTGGTGGCCTCAGTAGTCCTCGTGGCCTCTGTGGTGGCCTCTGTAGTCCTCGTGACCTCTGTGGTGGCCTCAGTATCCTCGTGGCCTCTGTGGTGGCTCAGTAGTGCTCGTGGCCTCTGTGGTGGCCTCTGTGGTGGCCTCAGTAGTCCTCCTGACCTCTGTGGTGGCCTCTGTAGTCCTCGTGGCCTCTGTAGTCCTCGTGGCCTCTGTGGTGGCCTCTGTAGTCCTCGTGGCCTCTGTGGTGGCCTCTGTAGTCCTCGTGGCCTCTGTGGTGGCCTCTGTAGTCCTCGTGGCCTCTGTGGTGGCCTCTGTAGTCCTCGTGACCTCTGTGGTGGCCTCTGTAGTCCTCGTGGCCTCTGTGGTGGCCTCTGTAGTCCTCGTGGCCTCTGTGGTGGCCTCTGTAGTCTTCGTGGCCTCTGTGGTGACCTCTGTAGCCTCGTGGCCTCTGTGGTGGCCTCTGTAGTCCTCGTGGCCTCTGTGGTGGCCTCAGTAGTCCTCGTGACCTCTGTGGTGACCTCTGTAGTCCTCGTGGCCTCTGTGGTGGCCTCTGTAGTCCTCGTGGCCTCTGTGGTGGCCTCTGTAGTCCTCGTGGCCTCTGTGGTGACCTCTGTAGTCCTCGTGGCCTCTGTGGTGGCCTCTGTAGTCCTCGTGGCCTCTGTGGTGGCCTCAGTAGTCCTCGTGACCTCTGTGGTGGCCTCAGTAGTCCTCGTGGCCTCTGTGGTGGCCTCAGTAGTCCTCGTGGCCTCTGTGGTGGCCTCTGTAGTCCTCGTGACCTCTGTGGTGGCCTCAGTAGTCCTCGTGACCTCTGTGGTGGCCTCTGTAGTCCTCGTGGCCTCTGTGGTGGCCTCTGTAGTCCTCGTGGCCTCTGTGGTGGCCTCAGTAGTCCTCGTGGCCTCTGTGGTGGCCTCTGTAGTCCTCGTGGCCTCTGTGGTGGCCTCTGTAGTCCTCGTGGCCTCTGTGGTGGCCTCTGTAGTCCTCGTGGCCTCTGTGGTGGCCTCTGTAGTCCTCGTGGCTTCTGTGGTGCCTCAGTAGTCCTCGTGACCTCTGTGGTGACCTCTGTAGTCCTCGTGGCCTCTGTGGTGGCCTCAGTAGTCCTCGTGGCCTCTGTGGTGGCCTCTGTAGTCCTCGTGGCCTCTGTGGTGACCTCTGTAGTCCTCGTGGCCTCTGTGGTGGCCTCTGTAGTCCTCGTGACCTCTGTGGTGACCTCTGTAGTCTTCGTGGCCTCTGTGGTGGCCTCTGTAGTCCTCGTGGCCTCTGTGGTGGCCTCTGTAGTCCTCGTGGCCTCTGTGGTGACCTCTGTAGTCCTCGTGGCCTCTGTGGTGGCCTCTGTAGTCCTCGTGACCTCTGTGGTGACCTCTGTAGTCTTCGTGGCCTCTGTGGTGGCCTCTGTAGTCCTCGTGGCCTCTGTGGTGGCCGCTGTAGTCCTCGTGGCCTCTGTGGTGACCTCTGTAGTCCTCGTGGCCTCTGTGGTGGCCTCTGTAGTCCTCGTGACCTCTGTGGTGACCTCTGTAGTCCTCGTGGCCTCTGTGGTGGCCTCAGTAGTCCTCGTGACCTCTGTGGTGGCCTTTGTAGTCCTCGTGACCTCTGTGGTGGCCTCTGTAGTCTTCGGGACCTCTGTGGTGGCCTCTGTAGTCCTCGTGACCTCTGTGGTGGCCTCAGTAGTCTCGTGGCCTCTGTGGTGGCCTCTGTAGTCCTCGTGGCCTCTGTGGTGGCCGCTGTAGTCCTCGTGGCCTCTGTGGTGACCTCTGTAGTCCTCGTGCCTCTGTGGTGGCCTCTGTAGTCCTCGTGACTCTGTGGTGACCTCTGTAGTCTTCGTGGCCTCTGTGGTGGCCTCTGTAGTCCTCGTGGCCTCTGTGGTGGCCGCTGTAGTCCTCGTGGCCTCTGTGGTGACCTCTGTAGTCCTCGTGGCCTCTGTGGTGGCCTCTGTAGTCCTCGAGACCTCTGTGGTGACCTCTGTAGTCCTCGTGGCCTCTGTGGTGGCCTCTGTAGTCCTCGTGACCTCTGTGGTGGCCATCTGTAGTCCTCGTGGCCTCTGTGGTGGCCTCTGTAGTCCTCGTGACCTCTGTGGTGGCCTTTGTAGTCCTCGTGACCTCTGTGGTGGCCTCTGTAGTCTTCGGGACCTCTGTGGTGGCCTCTGTAGTCCTCGTGACCTCTGTGGTGGCCTCAGTAGTCCTCGTGGCTCTGTGGTGGCCTCTGTAGTCCTCGTGGCCTCTGTGGTGGCCTCAGTAGTCCTCGTGGCCTCTGTGGTGGCCTCAGTAGTCCTCGTGGCCTCTGTGGTAGCCTTAGTAGTCCTCGTGGCCTCTGTGGTGACCTCTGTAGTCCTCGTGGCCTCTGTGGTGGCCTCTGTAGTCCTCGTGACCTCTGTGGTGGCCTCAGTATCCTCGTGGCCTCTGTGGTGGCCTCAGTAGTGCTCGTGGCCTCTGTGGTGGCCTCTGTAGTCCTCGTGCCTCTGTGGTGGCCTCAGTAGTCCTCCTGACCTCTGTGGTGGCCTCTGTAGTCCTCGTGGCCTCTGTAGTCCTCGTGTGGCCTCTATGGTGGCCTCTGTAGTCCTCGTGGCCTCTGTGTTGGCCTCTGTAGTCTTCGTGGCCTCTGTGGTGGCCTCTGTAGTCCTCGTGGCCTCTGTAGTGCCTTCAGTAGTCCTCGTGACCTCTGTGGTGACCTCTGTAGTCCTCGTGGCCTCTGTGGTGGCCTCTGTATCCTCGTGGCCTCTGTGGTGGCCTCTGTAGTCCTTCGTGGCCTCTGTGGTGGCCTCTGTAGCCCTCGTGGCCTCTGTGGGGCCTCTGTAGTCCTCGTGGCCTCTGTGGTGGCCTCAGTAGTCCTCGTGACCTCTGTGGCGACCTCTGTAGTCCTCGTGGCCTCTGTGGTGCCTCTGTAGTCCTCGTGGCCTCTGTG